>JAECUM010026554.1:0-88309 GCA_016617855.1 Megalonaias nervosa
CAATGGCTTTCCAAACAAAATACAAGACATTCTAGACTCATAATGGCTTTATTTGTCAAGATGGAAATCAACTGATTATTTCTCTTAGATAAGACCACTTCGGTGGTCTAAGTGTTTAGAGTGTCCGCTTCGGATGCGGCAGATCGCGGGTTCGAACCCCGTCCGAGTCATACCAAAGACTTATAAAAATGGTACAAGCAGCTGCCTCGCTTGGCGCTCAGCGTTACGGGTTAGTGTTAGGACTGGTCGGCCTGGATAGTGTCAGGATAATGTGACTGGATGGGACATGATGCTACATGTCTGCGGCATGATGCCCCAGTGCTAGACATCACTATAAAACTGTAACACTGCAGACATCGTAGCGATATGACTGAAAAATTGTTAAAGCTACGTTAAAAATTCAAAACACACAAAATTTTAACATCTATGCGATTTTATTTCGCTTTATGTGTAATTGTTTTTAGCGGGGTTTATGTTCCGAAATTTGCGTGCAATCAATTTTTGCATTTTCCTAACTTTAGTTGGCACCGTATAGCCACTATTGTTTTGAGGTACCGTAAAACGCTACATACATACATACATACATACATACATACATACATACATACCCTCTGAATAACCACAAAATGAGGTCACTCTCTCAAAATCTGTAATATTCTCCTTTGTAGTCATTCGGCCTTTAAAGTTCAGACAGCTGTATTCCCATTTTGATCAGTGGTCTCAGTCGGGAAGTTTCCTATTGTTCCTAATTGCTAATTAATCAATCTATGTAATTACGTTTTAAAACCTGTAAATCTTGAATTGAAGATTTTTTTCACAACCACTCTTCCACCACAGTGCCATTTTACATATGCGTTCTCGGCTTATTTCATGAGTCAAGGTAACATTATTTCAGAGCAACTCAAGACAAACTATTATAATGTCAAGGGAACAAGACTTTGTAACAAATTTCTCAGAACCACGCGATTGATTCACTCATTGCATTAAATTACGAGTCAGCTTTATCAGGAGTGCCACAACATTCAAAATCGATCGAATGACAACACAGCAGAAAACAAAGTTCTCACGGCGACGTTAAGAAACCTTGTTTTATATATAAAATATCTGAAAAATCGAAACCATGATTTTGTCAATGCAACAATAAAAAGTCGTTTTTTTTTAAGTAGATAATATAGCCAAAGGGTTCGTATGAAACCAGAGCAACGAGTTGTTCTGCGCCTTTTCTTCTATTCTTCTAGTTTTCGGTCTAGTCTGAAACAAGATCACACTCAGAAATCACGTACCAAAACATTGCTGGACAGTACAACCGATCTACGAAGTTCATAATTTATGACGTTGTTGAGTTTCAAAATGAATTAGAAATTTTAGATATTATAATTATCTCAAAATTGATTGGTATATAACAAAACTAGCATTAATGCGATTTTGATTGCTAGATCACGTCTCGTTGTCAGCATAATAAATCCGGAACATGACTCGACGCTTCGCGTCTCGTAATGATCCTGATTTTCTGATGCTGACAACTCGGGGCGATCTAGCAATCGAGATCGCGATACTGTGATAATAATATACATGTCCACGACCCGTACGACACGTATATAATAAACAGGATACGATCAGGGAAAAAACTATTAGCAGGATGGACAGGGAAATACCTAAAAGATGCAAAAAGTGTAAACTGCGCACACTGCCCGACTTTGACAACACTTTACATGCTCTAAACATGCCCCAAATATGATGAAGAAAGGAAAGTGTTTTAAGAACAACAAAAGAACACTGGTTTGCCAAGCAAATATCTGCACTATCTCGAGGCCTGAAGCAAAATCTTAGGAACTATATATAACAATCTCGTGGCACTCATAGCAAAAACTGGAAAACGAGGCAAAATATAAGACAACAACAAGGGTGGAGTTTCGGCTGTGTCCAGGACGGGAGAGGAAAAATCATAACCACTGGGGGTGGGAATTGATTATATCTGTAATACTTTGTTCGAAGGACTCGGACCAGTCTCCACCCACAGACTAAATTTGCACTTCCAAACAGAGACAACGTAACCCGTTGTAGAATAATTATATTAGGAATAAGCCCCCGCCCCGCCCCCCCCTCTCGATATGTACTGATGAATAAGTACCTAAATACTTAGATACCAAAACACTAAAGTAACGTAGGGGAGAGAGTTTATAAATTTCATTAGATACATTAAAGTGGGAACGAGAAATGTTTATCAAATGTAGTATACTAATTAACGCAAGACTTTAAGTTAACCATGTCAAAAAGTGTCAGCGAACTTAACAACCAAATGGTAGTGGTTTCATAAATCGACAAGTTTACCTCAGCAGGAGATAATTTACTTAGTTAAAAGTGCGAATGAAAATAATCCATAAAATTTAAAAGTGCGAAGGAAAATAATCAATGAAAGCTAAAAGTGCAACAAAAAAAAAATAAAAAATAAAAAAATAATCCATGAAGGACAAAATACTCTTCTGCTTAAGAAGTTTTGTTCGCCATGTCGAAGAACCTTGGTGTCAGCGGAAAAGAATACATTCTAATAAAAATGAGAAGAAACATAGAATAACATTAAAAAGGTGGGGATTTAGGCAGTAATAAACAATAGTATTAGTTACATTAAAAGGTCTCAATAAATAAATAATAATCTAGGAGGAAGACGAGAAGAGTGAAAGCGAAGAAGTTAAAAAGATAGAGGGCGTTGTAAATGAAGCGGCAGGAAGAGAAGAAGACGACGGCAGGAAAGAGAAGAAAAAACAAAGGGGAGTAAGAAAACAAAGAAGATAAGACATAAAGATGATGCAGATGATACCAGTGGGAGGGACAAATAACTATATCAGAACAAAAGATAAAGAAGGGACGGAAGGCAAGACACAGGAAAGAAAAAAGGCGCCAGGAAGAATCAAAGGGAAAAACGTCAAGAAAGAAGGATTAAAAAGTTCTTCTTAGGACTAAAACAAATGGAAAAAGTTGTCACACTCCCCTCCTCCCCTAATAAAAAGATCACAAGATCACAAAATGACAAACATAGCAGCCATATGTACACACATACAGTATATATTTAACACAAAGCCAACATATACATCAAAAGATACATGCTGCATAGCACACACATTGCCTACATACAAGGGAAGAAACCCGCATACTTTCTCCACATATAGCATACAAGTATAGAACCACACGCATAAACGTGTTCCTTTCTTTATTCTTCGTATATTCATAGCGCTTTCAATCTGACCCATGAATGTCCTCTTCAGACTAAAACTGTGAGGTCCTGAAGAAATATAGTTTGGCATGCTGCTAAATGAACTAAGAACGATGTCGCGAAACCCAAATTAAAATCGCTAAAATCAATCGGCTACTTTGTCAACCATTTGGTACACCTTCTCGGAAAAGAAACTTTTTCAGTAAATTATGTTTTTCCAAGAATACTTATGGAATCACATTACGTTAGGAGTATTAGCCTGCTACTTCGCGAATCCAACTCTACTAAAAGACGAGAATCGTACTTTCATGACTACCTCATATAGACTAAGGGCAATAACTCTTGCCTATTACTTGCCCTTGCCACATACAAGTGTCGCTAAATTTTAGTTAAGCGATATACTAACGAGGATGTTCACACTGCGGGGTGGCTGGATTTTAAATAATGTGATTGCGTAAGTGTTCTCGGAGAAACATAATTCACTGAAAAATTTGCTTTCTCCTTCAAATACATTCCCCGATCACATTACTTAAAGAAAATAGGTAATAGGAGGAGGGAATGCTGAGCATCTGACCTCTACCTCATGTATCGTTCTAGGGAATGATGGCTGGATTCCCCATGCGAACGATAAACCGTTCTTCTTATTACATAAGCAACACAGCTGAGGGTCACTTGACCTGTGGCCCTTACACACGGTTAAGAAGATAAATACTGAAATCTTCTTACCTTACCTTTTATTAAAAATTTAAATAGCGAATCCAGCGAAGTTGATAGGCTTGGTTGATTGTTTTAATTGGGTCTGGTGGTCTTCTGTGTTGCCGCCAACGGATCTACCAGATTCAAGGTTTGCCTCTGTCAAGTTAAATCTCCTAGGTATAAAGTCGAGAAAGTTGACCCTGCATGCCAGCCAACATATTCTTTTATATCTCGGATCGAAACGTTACGTTCTAACGCAAGGCTCGCAGACATGGCTCGAATCTCATGAGCGGTAATCTTTATGAGGCGACTCTGATCTTGTGGGACCTCAGAATACGCCGAGCGTATAACCCATTTCAGCCACAAGGGCTTGAGGGATGATATCCTGTTTCCCGGCTTTCACAGGAAGGAAGAGGCAGTTTGCGCCTTCCACGACTTGTCTCTGTGCATTTGAAGTAGTGCTTGAGTGCGCGAACAGGATCTTGCATGGCAGCTGCTCTCGACCTGTCTATGGAATCGAGCGCACGAATGACGACGACTCTTTGATTACCAACGGAAGGTAATCTATTTTTGGCTACAAAGCCTGGTTGTGTCAAGAGGACCATCGAACCATCCTATCTGAAGATAGTTCGGGTCGCTTACCCTGCATGCGCAAGCTGAAGCTACTAGAAAACATGTCTTGCATTATAGTGACTTTAGCGAAGTGTGGGCTGGAGGTTAGTTTTTTCGAACTGAGCCATGTTAAAACCCAGGACATATTCCATTTGAAGACAGAATGAAGGATTAAAGTCGATTCAGTTCAAATTGCCTAAAAGAACCGATACGTCTTTTTCATGCCCAATATCACATCTATCATGATGACAGAATGTGTCCGATACCATTGAACGGTAGCCTTTGATAGTAATTGGGGCCAACTATTTCTCTTCGAAGACACAGAGAAAAAGAGTCAGCCATTGAAGGACTGAAGTACTCAGAGGGACGATGTTATTGGTCTGGCAATAGTCCCTGAAAACAGGCCACTTTCCCATTTAAGTCTTCAGAGTTAAAGGCCTTCTTGCTCTCGAGATTATCTCCACAATCGAAGGTTTAAATTATTTGTCTCGCATGGTTGCCCTGATAAGAGCCAAGCGTGCAGAAGACGATGGAGGCATGGAAGGAACACCCGTGACCGTGGTTGCTGAAGAAGATTCGAGAATCTTCATGGGCAGATTTATCGCTAGATCAAGTAGATCGGTGACCAGGACTTGTCCAATCTGAGACAGAGGTCACGCTACCAGGTGAACTGGGCGACTGAGTGGTCTAAAATATTTAAACTTCGCCTTCTTCTGATAGGAAAGCGAAAACGACTTCTCCCTGAGATTTTTTTTTAAAGGTATATTGACTGACAGTAGTTTTTTTTATATGCCCCCCTCGCCTTAGCCAGGTTAGTTCTACTGTTGTGTTGTAGCGAAATGTATTCATCAAACCATCAGTAGCTAGTGTTGATATCAGTTACGCCGAAAAACAAACTCTTGCACATTCACAGGCATGTGTTTTGATAGCTGATTGACCATTAAACCATTTCCCGTGTAAGTTAGCAACTATCACTGCCAGATTTCCGCATGTTATCCTTTGATAATAAAAACATACAAACTTGTGTTTCGAACCTTTAAAAAAAATATGTAAATAGCAATTGTGTTTCAAGAACACGTCACGTTGTGGGGAAAATTTGATGTTGCTTCACGGTTCATGTATACACATATTTTGCTATAGTTAATTCTTAGCTAAAAACACCTGGATAACGTCAATACGTATTATGCAAGATTTCTACTATAGGCCCGATTCTGGATAAAGAAACTGCTGCCTGCTGTGTAACCATTACGGTGCGTGGTTAAATCCAAAGGGAAATCTACGTCCGAGTAGAGACGCCTTTGTTTGTTTTGCACTCAGTCAGCGATGTCACGACCGGGAATCCGCGAGTGACAGTAAGTGAGAAATTACCCCAGGGCTGTTTTCAACGAGACTGGGCCGTATCCAATCGGAACCAAGAGATTCAAATCTAGGGCGGATTCTCAATAAGCAATTTGTTCGGACTAAGTCCATTTTTCCGATTAGTGCATGTTTGGACATTGGCAAGAGTAGACCATAGAGAAATTGGGAGACACAAGACTACGCTCCGAGTGCCGAAGTTGTGCACTCGTTAAAAAGGCGGGAAAGGACTTTAGGGAAATTCTAAGTTTGGATTGTGAACGAAGGCTTCTTGAGGAAGCTTTCCAGGTGGGAGTGAAAGGCGACACATAATTTGAGAGAAACAAGACATGTTGAGAATACGTGGGAGATCTATTATGATGTAAGCAGTCTGGGTGGAGGCGTAGTACCAGAAGGAAGTGTGGAAGAGAGTTCCGGAAGTGCAAGGAGAGCACTGAGTCGAGTATACCAGAAGTGCCAAAGGAAAGAAACGAGAGGCAGACAGATGAGTAATAGAATCAACATTGAAAGGAAGCACACTCTCTAAAGACTGTAATTTAATATCAGGATATTAATTGGCAACTGTGATTATGTCATTGTTTTTATATGTCGAAAGAATTACGGTTGAGAAATTGTCGAAGAAATAGTTGAAAACGTTGATATTTTATTAAATTGTTAACCTTTCACCTTGAGTCTTGCATACACCTAGACCATCGGAATTGCTGAATGGGGGCTCAGAGCTATTTAAATATATATTGTCCATCCTTCTCCAGTGTTAAAAAAAATACCGTTGGAGGCACGTGACAGAACAGAATTGGTGATCTGGATATTTTAACTGCCACTATTTTGTCATAAACTTAGTTTGAAACTGTAAATGAACCAGAAACAAGGAAATAATGGTGGACATCACTGTCTGGGAAGTACAAGTTTATTAGTTTCTCTGTTTTCATAAATCATTGGGCAAATATGTTCAGAAAATAATGCAATTCACAGAAGGCAAAGCCTAGGTATTACGTCACTGAAGATATAGCTTTAAAATGCACTTATGTAGGTCAGAAACGTATGGGACTATGCTATGTTGTGGAATTTGCAAGAATCGCTGTAAGGTCAAAGTTGTTTTCTGACTTGACTCGAATTTGTGAAAATACAGAAAAAAGCAGTGAATTAAATACTATTTAACCAATGCCTAAAATTACTACAAGTACGTAGACTAATAATAAAACCATAAATTTACACTCCTATCAATGGACTGATGTAATGAAGCTATAAAAAGTGAGTGGTTACATTATGAAAACCCTTCCTTCTAAAACTAGATGCACTCACATGTCTGTGTTGATTTAGTTGGGAAGAAAGGTTTAGTTCACATACCTACTATAAAGGAGCTATGTCTGTAATTTTATGCATTTCAGTGTTTTATATATGAATAGTTATGGTAATGTTTTATCCGTAACAAAGAAATTAGTATGATCGGAAGACACGTGCATTTAACCTCATGTATATGGTACAGGTGTTGTTTCAAATGCATTTAGAAATCTTTTAAGTGCCATTATTGTGAACTTTTAGCAAGTCAAAACAATAAACTTGTTTAAGTGTAGTTGATGAAGCAATTTTACTAACTTGCAATTACAATAATATAATCTGGTTACTCAGTTAAAAATTTTTATATTGTAGCTTATATTATTCTCTTATATTGTCATATGGCCAAAATAAGTCAGAAAATTTTCTACCTGAAAATAAAGTATTGCTTAAATCCAATGTTAAATGCAAATATGAATACTGGGAAAAAGGGGGCATAATTCAAATATGAGAACACACACACACACAGATATATATATATATATATATATATATATATATATATATATATATATATAGTGTTTCTTGCTTTGCTTCCACTTCTCCCTCTTTAGCTTTCACTAATGAAGATATGATGCATCACAATAATCAACTTTAATTAAGAAAGAAAGAATGCATCACACTAATTAGTGAACAATGGTAAAAGTGCATGCCAATATAACCCTTGTTGATGTGCCAGGAGTTGCTTCTTTATTATTGTTTCTTTTCTTTTCTAAGAGATAAATGATCATTTTGCATGGATTTGACGTAATTTAAATTTACTGGTTTATCAACGATACCTTTACAGAATGCTTTTGTCCATACAACTGAGGATACATGTTAATGTGGCATAAAGATTGTAAAACATTTCCTTCAATCACTAGGGTAATTTTGTACAAATTCTTTATTTACTTATTTTACCATAAATGCTTTTCCTAAACATAATTAAATTATTAACTGATAATAAATTTTAAAAAATTATCATAAATTAAAACAAGTACTTGGTTTAAATTCTTACATGACAATTATACAGGTACAATATAAACTTAATAAGTGCAAATACATATCAAAAGCTTTATTTTAAATTTGTAAAAAAATATCAAATTCAGATTTAATGAATGAGCATACAAATATTCTGTTATTCACTCTTCCTCTAGAGAAATGTCTCCTTGCAGTTTGTGAGGATGTTTGTTCTACATCATTGATTGCCAGCAATGTGCTCTAACTTTCACCTAATTTTTGCCATTGAAATCCTAATTTCATAAATATATCCTTGTGTGCATTAGTTCAGGCCTTTTTTTAACACATGATCTTAAAGATTCTTGAAATCAGGAAATAAGAAATTAAAAATAAAAAACTGTTAATTCCATTACTTGTGTTCTATAAGAAAATGAAACTCTCATATAACCATGTAGACGAAAGAGTAACAATGATGCCAACGCCGACACAAAACAAGGAGACCTGATTCACAGCTACCTGTGAATTCTATTAAATAAAAATCCCTGAAAGACTTGCAAAACCATCAATGAAACAACTTCTGCTAGATGGTAATGGAAACATCTTAAAAATATATTCTGAAGATATCTGTTCAGCTATATACATCAACTTTGCATTGCTGGACAACTGAGCACAGTGCGAAATAAATAAGTTAGATAAAATAAATAAATAAACAAATAAGAAAATGGACAATGTTCTCATTACAAGGCTGTCAGTTACTCTCAGTACACAGGTCCCATCTAGATACAAAAGCAATGTCATCTAATATAACAAATCTTGACCCATGATATGTCAACCCTTTGGCAATTAATCAGATATGGAAATACATGTAATCTGCACAACCATTCAACAGATTCATGTGCCCCATGAACAGAATAAATAAGAACATGAACCAATTAAGTTCATACAGCTTTCAAAAACGTTTTTTATTCCACAGACAATAAATACTTGTTTACTTCACAAGGTGTGCACAGCATCTTTGTTAAATTGAACCTAAGGGAAATAACTCAAGCAACTCTCTTTGATGTTGTATGAGGAGTTATAATGCTTATATCCGGCTGTACTGCCTTTTGGGAGTTATCCATGACTCAGATTCTTCTAGGTGCTCTACAATGTCCAAGTTTTGTTTTGTTTTTAAATTTATAAATTTAGTTTTTTATTCATATTAACTGACAGGTTCTACTTTGAAAAATTCAGCTGATAATTATTTGGTTATTGCGATGATCTTCATTAAATATCATCAATATAAACAATTTTGACATACTTTGTCAAACTTTTCAATAGAGGTTATCCAAAACTTAAATACATAAGTTAAAGGCATATTTCTGGCAGATGAAAACATTGTTTACTAAGAGGTCATGGAAACGCTTCATCAAGCATATTTGGACGCCAATTTTGTATCCGGGACACAGAAATCACTTATGCAGGAGTTCTCCATACACAAGCTATGGCTGGGTGGCAAATTCAAAGGTTTGCCAGCCTTGCTTCAACCTCCTGATAGGTGGGAAAATGTGCTGATCAATTTTAGTTGTGCTAATAATTACAGTGAGAGAATTTAGTGGCTGTGAGACCCCCAGATGTGCATGTTGTCATTATAACAGTACATCAAAAGGACACGACGCAATAGCTGGGCATCAAGTTCAAAGACTTTGACAAGCAGCTGAATGGTGGCAAAATGTACTAATATTTACACTGACTGAACTCAGAGACCCTGAAATATACATGTAGAGTACATCAGATGAACAACTTTAGCTTTCGCTGTTGTGTTCATTTCCGATTTAGCAGAAGTAGTAGTACATGTGACCTCAAAATCAAGACACATGAAGACTTGGACAAAATGCCGTTTGCAAAGTCAGGCAAGTATTTTGGGGTTAAACGGCAAATTCACGAAGATTGTAATGAGATTCAGTAGAATGCTAAAGTTGCTAGAACTGATAGTTCGGATGGAATAGTAGCCAAGTGTAAAAAAGTGTGTTATGTCTGGCATATTGTTTGGAATAAGACCTTTCATTTGACCGACAAAATTTAGTCTCACTCTGATGGACAGACAAGAGCTATATGTCAGCGGTGTAAATAATTTGAAAAATTAAAATCAATGGCAACCACTGGTTCTTCTCATATGGACATTTAGCCACTTCATGTATGCCCAATAAGCTTCCGGGAGGGAACTGCAATTTTTGCTGGAGGGACTCCTATTTTATCAAAATAGGAGTTCTGGACTCCTAGTTTTAAAATCCTAGCAAGACCTCTGTTACTAAATTAAAATACCTTATCCAGAGTTTCCTGTTAAAGCTCTTCAATTCAGTGATTTCTAAATTAGCTAGGTTCCAACAAACAAGAGAGATTTTTAAAATTACGTTTATTATTAAAGACAAAGGAGCTATGATTAGTGTTCAATAAATCCTCCTCCTAATTAGACTTATTGGTTAAGGCAGGAAATAGTGCCTGTGATGCAATTAGGAATAGAGAGAGACATATAATAAAGAATGGTTAGACATAATATTGACAGGATTTATCTTGTTTGTATGGGCACATACCTTTATTTAAAAAATTTTTAATGTTTTTTACATCTTGCCTCATTCATCTAGTAAGTATATGAAATTCAACAGTTTCCAGCAAGATATAAAATGGCATGTATGGTGAATCATCATTTAGCAAACTTTACTCACAAGGAATTTACACATGCTGATCTTACTAGAATTTTGTATACATTTTGTATATACTATTCCTGTGATACCATCATGGTTAAACAATGTTACGCTGGGGCCCCGAGTGGCCAAGTGGTCTAAAGCACTCACCATTATGGATCACTGCCATCTCACACCTCTGTCTGCATCGGTTTGAGTCTCAGGCCTGGCCAATGTGGGTATCTGAGAAAGCTTGCCAGCAGCTTCTCATGGGTTGGTGGTTATTTTCCGGGGTTTTCCCGGGTTCTCCCTTCACCATTTATACTGGCCGCCATATATAGCCTATGGTACACATCACTTAATGATTTGGTACTCATTAGATAAACTTGATAACTGCACAGAGAAACATGGGTATTAAAGAGTTAATAAATTTAAATTTGTTAAATAATAAAATTTACATTGGTTTTAAGATAAGTCTTCCAACACTGTGAAAAAAACAAGTGATCATCAATCTGTTATATATCCAGAGATTAGAAGAAATCTGCCCCTGGATACACATCAACAATGATTGGCTTTTCTGTATCTAAGAGAGATAGTGTGTGTGTCTTTCGGATTTTTAACATAGCCTTAACAATTTTTCAGTCATATCGCTACGATGTCTGCAGTGTAATAGTTTACAGTGATGTCTAGCACAGGGGCATCGTGCTGCAGACATGTATCATCATGTCCCACCCAGTCACATTATCCCGACACCAGGCCGACCAGTCCTAACACTAACCTCTTAATGCTGAACGCCAAGCACGGCAGCTGCTAGTACCATTTTCATAAGTCTTTTGTTTGACTCAGCAGGGATTCGAACCCACAAACTCCCGCATCCGAGGTGGATGCTCTAACCACTTAGGTCACCGAAACAGTCCTATGTTAGAGAAATAATCAGCTGATTCCCATTTTGACAAATAAAGCCATTATGAGTCTTGAATGTCTTTTATTTTTTGTCTGGAAAGTCATTAGCCTATACACATCTCCAACATGCAGACAGAATAAGACTGTTCTGTCCCTTCCATCACATTGACAATTTTATATAAGGAATTCCTTATAAATTTACTGCAGCAAGATTGCTCCTCTACTTGCGTTCTCTTCTTATACATGGGGAATAACTTTATAACTTAACAACTGATTGCTGTCAAAATCTGTTTTGTTGCTGTCCAAGGATTTATTTCCACTCATTTTATTGATTTTTCAATAAAGTGATTTATTCCTTTAGAATTAGTTAATCTGAAGTGATTTATTCCTTTAGAACTAATTAATCAAGTTTTTCTCATAACAGCACATACCAAAAGTCATTCTCATTTTAGACACAGTTTGATCAGAATATGCTGACCTGGAAAAGGATATGACCCCCCAAAAAAGTGGTGCATCAGTTTTGAAGAATAAATTTTGACTTTTTGTTTTTGAAAATTTGCACTTGGCTAGGGCTAAACTTTTATCTGCAGATACTTATCTGACAGAAAAATTGACTATTTGTGTGTATTGGACAATTCAATATGTACAACCCTGCAAGTTCAAGTATCATCTCATACCTAAAGCTAGTGATTCACTAGGAAGACAAAACTTTCATGCTGTGGATGGCCTGTCAATAAATCATTAATGAATGAACAGATCAACGAATTTGTTCAAAATATTGTTGTATATACCAAGGTACCAAATTTGATCAAAATCCTTTTCTATTTGAGTTGTTGAGTTCAAATGCCATCACAGTATACAAACTTCCCATCATGATTACTAATTATGAACCCAAGGTTACACAATGGTGATTAATCAAATTTGTCAGTCACAGTCAAGATGGACTTACATACAAAGTTTGATCATAAGCCTGACACCTTGGAAAATATTATTACATAAGCTCTATTCACCTTGTGGCCAGTGGAACTAAAAATCAAAAGTTTCATTTCACCCTGCAAGCAATAAAACCAGCTGTCACTATACTGTGGGGTATTTCAATATAAATTCAACCAATCAATCAATCAATCAACTGACCCATCCATCAATGAATCAAGTAACCAGTCAACCAACAAGCCAATCAATCAACTGACCCATCCATCATTGAATCAAGCAACCAGTCAACAAACATGCCAATCAATCAATCAACCAATCAATCAATCAATCAATGAATATATAGATCAATTCTTTCAATAAAAAAGGACATGTCCTCTGACCAGTTGTTACAATCCATACTTTATCTATAAACATGTTAATCAGCACTTGATCATGATCATTTGCTAGAAAAGACCCACTGATAGTACCATACGTACCTGCTTTTAAGTTGAGACAAACTGCAAACAAGAAAGATCCTGATATGCCGTAGCATACTGTACATGCAGATCAGGGTCTATGTTGTTTGTTCAACTGATTACTCCTAACAAACTGCACAGACCCAGATCTGCCAGTGCATTATGCAACAGCAAATCTGGACCTGTGCAGTTTACAGCTGGACTCGTTTTATAAGCGAGTAAATATGGTACATCATTATTTCATACAGAAGGTAGGGAAGTGCTCAAGTGAACCATAACTGGCAAGAGAAATCATTCAACACAACTAATGTACATTTTTGACATTTAATATCAATGTACAATAGAAGACATGGAGGTATTACATTTTTACTTTATGCACTTTATTAATCATGGTTGAATTCAAAGAATCCAGTTAAACAAGCCAGTTTAATGTTATCTTCTTTCATAAATAAGTTGTTTATCTAATGAAACTAAAAAGAATTCAATGTACTTTCTTTGCTTTTTTTTTCAAAAATGGTCTTCACAATAATCTTGGAAAGTTTACAGAATATGACAATCTTTCAGAGCCCTTTAAAAATTTACATTGTGTTTTAAAGCAATTGAGAAAAATATAAATATTTCTCTTCACATTTTGAGTCAAAATCTGCTTTTAAAAAAGAAAAAAAGAAATTTAAACATGTATTCAAAAGAAGAGATAAAATTAAAAAACCTGGTCAAAACACATGATGACAATCTTCAGTTAAAAACATTCATCATATGGCTGTTCTTTTTTATCCACTCACACAACTAATGGATACTGACGAAAATAAGTGCTCTTTAACTCACTCATTAATAATGGCTGCAGATTTTAGACAGAGCTATTATAAAGAACTGTCTACTGACAACAATGAACACTGAATAAATAGCACTAAGTTAAATTAAACAACAGCTTTACATGAATATCATAAAAAGGACATTCTTAGAAAGCACGAAATGAAATAAAAAGTCAACTGATGCTTAACTAGATTTTACACAAACGTTAATGTTACCCATAAACTTTTTTCCCCATATTTTGGGAAAATTATCAACAGAATTCAAAAGTATCAATACTTATTGATAAGTAACTGAAAATACTGGTAGTTAGTTACATACACATTTCACAAATATCAATGATCAATTCCACTTATAAAAAAACGAAACAATGAAAACAATTGGCAGTGATGACAACCAAGTTTACAAACTTCTAGCTATACTAGACACCTTTATTTACAAAAGAAAAAAATGTTGTAATGTCGGTGATGAAAATTAGATGTCCTAAGAGCCCCTGATTAGTAGAAACAACAGGCAACTATTTGACCTCATCACTCAATAGGTATGTGATCCTGTACTAAAACAGTAGGTCAAACAAAATATAAATCTTAATATGCAAAACGATACAACTATTACACTATAATAAACCAAACAAAACATCCAAGACAAAATAGTGTACCATTTTACATTCAAGTGGCTTAAAATGTGTCTTCATTTCATGCATCATTTAAAAAAGCTGATTGGTCTGGTCAGACACTCGAAATTCTGCTAAGAATACTTTACAAGACAAGACAATGAAGTTCAAATGTCTTATTTACAATAAGAGACCCCCATTTCGTCAAGCCCACATTTTACTGTATACCTGCTTGCAAGTCAAACTGCAAACCAAATAGACCTGATCTGCCATCGAATAATGCACTTGCAAATCAGGGTCTATGTTGTTTGTTCTACTGATTACTCTGAAGAAACTGCACCAACACAGATTTGTTGGTGCATTATCTGACAGCAGATCTGGCTCTATGCAGTTTACCGTTGGACTTGTAAGCAAATGGACATGGTAGCTAGAAAAGACCTACATTAAAAACTTTAACACTGTGGTTAATCAAGAGGGTGGATAGCAACGCTGATGGACAGACAAAAGGACACCAGAGTGTTAGAGCCAAGGTGGGCCTGATAAAAAAAAGTAAAGCACCAAGAATATCCATATTATATGAAGATCTAGTTCTAATTGTAACAAAAAAAAAATTTCCATTTTCAGAATAGTTTTAATGGCAAACTACTTCTCTAAAACACATGATATTGCGTTCATTTCTTTTCAGTTCAAACACAAAGCATGTCCATGATAAACATTCAAGATACATGCTATTGTGTGATAAAATTTACACTGATATATAGTAAATTGTGCCAACTCTTGATGTAGGAAAGTTGCAACCTATTCATTCAGTAATAGCTAGGTTCTTGTTATTTCAATAGTGGCTACGCTCTATTTATTTAAACAGTGGCTAGATTATTTGTTTCAATAGCACCTAGACTCTTATTATTTCAATAGTGCCTAGACTCTATTTCAACAGTACCTAGACTCTATTTCAATACTGGGCAGACTATATTTCAATAGTGGCTAGACTTTCTTTTAACAGTGTCTAGACTATTTCAACAGTACCTAAAGAGTCTATATATATTTCAATATCAGCTATACTATATTTCAATAGTAACTAGACTATATTTCAATAGTAACTTGACTCTATTTCAATAGTAACTAGACTATTTCAATACTGACTAGACTCTATTTCAATATTTGCTAGACTCTATTTCAATAGTGGCTAGACTCTATTTCAGTAGTGGCTAGACTATTTCAATAGAGGCTAGACTATATTTCAATAGTACCTAGACTCTATTTCAATAGTACCGAGACTATTTCAATAGTGGCTAGACTATATTTATTTCAGTAGTAATGCAGTCTGGAAGCATGGGTTTCTGACTGGTAGTCTATAAGAGCCAAAGCTGCTTCAATATCAGACATTCCAAATGCATTCTGACTTTTACCACCACCTTGTCGATTGCCACTCCCTGCTCCCTTCCCAGAAATCTGCCTACCCCCTTGTCTTCCAGGGGCTGTTTGGGGCCTTGGCCTGTATGCTGCTCCAGCTGGATTGGGCATATGGAGTAGACCCCGTCCGATTCCCCTTCTTTGACCCATCATTCCATACTGTGGTGAGCCCCATGGATTTGCAACATATGTGTAGTCAGTTACTATAACCCTTTGTCCATTGTAACCCTTGTTCTGGTTGCCCTGACCTTTCTTTTTCTTTCCTGTTTCTTTCACTGGTACTTCTGGAAGTACAAGTTCCACTGATGGAACAAATAAACTTTTCTTTTTCTTTTTCTTCTTTTTCTTCCTTTCAGGCTCAATTCCCTTTTTAATATTTTCCACATGATGTGCAAAATCTATGTATCCTTGAGGCTTTTCGGCCATGAAGGATTCTGCAATTTGAACATCCAGTATTTCAGGCAATATGTAAGGTTTAACCCAAAGCACCAACGGTGTGGAGCCTGGCTCATATTTGGCTGTCTTATGGTAAAATAGTAGTCCATCAACCTGCCGAAAATAGAAGACGTTGATAACCAAGTACAAGGATTGTATTTCTGAGGATACAAATTGAAAATGACTCTGTTTATGTTCAGCCTACCTTTCATTTAGCTAAAAAGTAAACAACCTTTAACATTCAGCTTAATTTAAAATATTTAACATTAGACTTTAGCTGAGGGTGTGGATGGATGGATTGATAGGTGTACGGACACAGATGGATTTCACAGTGATCACAATGTCAAACTTGGCTTGAAAAAATTGAATTGCTAAATCAATCACTACAACCCATTGTCCACTTTAACCCTTGTGCCAGTTGCCCATAATCATTGCTATTCAAGGAGATCAGACATAAAATTTTGTCTAAAAACTCATGGAGGCTAGACAACACAACAGTAATAGCACAGTAGTATTATGCTTGCTTGGCATCATGTTCAATTCTTGTTGTAGTACATGCAGGGACAAGTGGCTCCCTATCTAATGTAAATGCAGACTTGTTCAACCCGACTCTCCTGTGACTCCGCATGATTTTCATCATAACCATGTCTGGTAACAAAATTTTATTTTTTCTCATAATGCCAGGTCAAGGTTTTCTCAGTATCTGTAAAATTTGTTTGATTGGCTAATGATGATGTGAAGAACTACATCAATGTGATGATAAGATGACATCAGGTTTCCACATAAACAAGGGGAGCTTCATTTGCTGATTGACAAAAGCTTCCACCATTGGTGTCTGTTTAGAAAATGATGTTTAATGGTAACAACTTCCAAAATATCGGATCAAATGATTGCCAAGACAAATTCTCAGACAGTGAGAAATGCATCCTCTGATCCATGGAAAGTACTCTATACAAGTTGTTATAACTTGCAAAATCAATGTAGAATCAATGAGAATTAACATGAATTCCCTGAAGGGACTGATGTTCCAATGTCCAAAAAGAATTTCCAGGAATTCAAGACAAGACCATTTCTTCTTTCTAACTGCTGAGTGTTGAAACCATTTCTGATATTCTTGAACAATATGATTTTCAAATTGGCCACTGTGGCACTCATATTGGATGTAAGATCCACACCATTTTTATTAAGAACAAACTAGATACCATTACATAACTTTTAATGAAAACCACAGAGTAATATCACAATCCATTCTAGAATATCTGTGAGAAGATTTTCATTATGTTTCACTGTGGTAACCATATTCCAGGTCAGATCAGCATCATTTTTATTCACGACCAACTAGTTAAAAACTGTCAGTCTTCAAAACTCCATGTCGATAAGTTTTGCAAAATGACTGCCATTGGATGTCAGATTAGCATTATTTTCATTCAGTACCAACTTGACATCATGCTGTTGTTGTTAGGGGGTTGAACATCATTTTTCTGCACAAGATAGGCTATACATGACAGCTAGTATAACTGGTAGAGGAAGAACCTGGGAAAACCTCGGGAAGAACCACCAAGCCATGAGAAGCTACTGGCAAGCTTTCTCATATACCCACATTAGCTGAGCCCAAGACTCGAACACCCACAGACAGGTGAGATGGCTGTGATCTGGAACAGCGAGTGCTTTAGTCCATTAGCCACTTGTGGCCCCCACAACTAGACACCATAACATGTCTCTGGTCAAATCCCAAGGAGAAGTAACAACAATATTTTCAAGATAAGATATCAGATCAGCACAATTTTTTATTTAAGCTCAATTACCAGTAGACATCCGTAAGAAGTTTTCTGGTGAAAACCCCAAGCTGATAAAACGTTCTGTTTTGGAAGAGAAGCAATAACCACATTTTCAAGATCGCTGCTGTGGTGGCCATACTGGATGTAAGATCAGCACCATTTTCATTTAGGATCAACTAGACCTTCTAAAAAGTCTTTTAGTGAAAACTCCATGCTAATATAACCATCTATTCACATAGCATAGCAATAACAAGATTTCAAGATGGGATTCGATATATAGCTGAAATCACTTTCAATTAGGACCAACCAAATATCTTATGTCTTACAGTGAAACTTCAACGTTAATATGATCATCCATTCTGAAGAAGAAGTGCTAACAAGATTTTTAAGATGGCCACTGTGATGCTTACATTTGATGTAAAAGCAGAAGCATTTATTATCAACTACAAACATTATAAAAATTCTTCTGGCAAAACCCCCATGTCAATATGTCTTTCTGCTCAGGCAACATAGCGATAAGATGGATGACATTGTGACCATACTAGATTACAAATCAGCACCATTTTCTTTTATTACCAACAAGACATCATAAGAAGTTTTTTCAAGTGAAAATTCCATTTTAATATGAACATCCATTCCTCCGGAGTAGCAATAAGATTTTAAAGATGGCTGCTATGGAGGTCATATTGGATGTCTCAGCAGCACCATTTTCATTTAGTACTAACTATATTTTCAGATGAATGTGTGTGTGTGTGTGTGTGTGTGTCAAGTTTCATGGCAATCATTAAAGAGGAGTAGCAATAAGAAACTTGTGCCAATGATCTGATGGATATGCCACTGACTAAAATGTTACTTGTGAGATTAGATGGCATGTACACATCCTCCCACTGTTCCTTTGCTTTAAGCATATTTGTTGTCAGACTTCTGGACGATAAACAAACACTGCACAAAAAAAAGAGACCTAGCCTCATGACCAAAAATAGACACATAAATGGTCAAGTCCAATAATTCAAACAAATTGCACATACATCTCAACTCTAAATAAGAGTACCATGAATGGCACATTTGCTATTTATATCTAGAATTTGAGTTTAACTTTGTCCTTCACTGCAGATTGTAGCGATCATATGTAAACAACATATTACAAAGCTATGTTAGTCCATGATTGTGGATAATGATCACTTGTAAGCAACATGTTTACTTGGATTGGAATTCAGGACATTTGCCTTTCCCTTGGAAAAAAAACCGTGGTCTACCTGATGTTTGTCAGGTTATTTGTTACAATTTAAATAAACAGACCTGACATGTTTACCAGCTTGATGGGAAAATGACCCACATTCAGGTCCTCTTACTGTGTATTATGTTCTTATATAAAGGTTGTGATCAACAGAATTATTTATTCCCATCATAACATCAGTCTTAGTAGAATCAATTTTAGTTGTGTTCAGTAATAATTTGAGAGGAATTATTTATCTAAATTATTCACTGGAATTATAAAGTGCTCATTGACTGGATTAACACTAATTTGGAATTATTGTGAATTCTTTCAAAGGCATTCTGAATTATATCATTGGGATACATTAAGGCTGTATTTACATCAAACCTTTCAAGGTTACTGGTATATCAGCACATTCAGAACTATTGGAATTCATTTGGAACTCAATATTTTTGGACTTATTATAGAACTTTTAGGATTATCTGGGATTTAGTTCACAATACTAAGTTCCTTTTAAACTTGATATTCAAGGGAAATATATTATTTGTTGAATTTTACTAAACTTGTTGATTTTGCTTTTATCTGTTACTAAGTTTAATAGATTGTAACACATTATACACTCATCCAATGTTTAATAGTCTTCTATGCAGACAACTAAGATTCTGTGAACTAAACACTTTTCTTCTTCAAGTCAGTGACCTAACATCAACAGGCTTCTTCCTTACCCCAAATGAAAGCAATCCGCAAAGTTTTGATGAGGTATGTCACGTAGAACTTATGTTATTATGCAGAAAAAACTGTATTGTTCTTTCAGTCAGTGACCCTGACCTTTGAAATTTTTACTCCAAAATCAATGGGGTTCTTCCTTATACCAAGTACAAGCCATCCACAAAGTCTGGTAACCACGGATGATGGAGAAATTACTGTGCAAAAAAGATTTTTCCTTTAAGATTGATCTTGACCTGATTTTTTAAAGCCAAAAATGAATAGGTTTTTTCTTTACCAAAAGTGCAACCCATCCTCAATGTTTAATAACTGCCAATGGAGGAAAACTTGACATACTGTGCACATGGTTCCCACACTTTTCTAAAGACAAATTTCCAGGTCATTTCCATGGTTTTTCCAGGATGAAATTAATTTTTACAGAATGGAATTAAAAAACATTTTAAATTATAAAACATGCATTTTCTAAATTTAAAGATGTTTCTCTTTCAAGACTCTCCAAAAGATCCAAGTCAGAAAAGATGATCATGTGCAAAACCACAAAATGTATCACATGAAACAAGTTTGACTATATTCCTATAAAATGGCATGTAAAGTCATTTCATTGTACTGAATAAAAATTCTAACTTTATTTTGCTGACCTGCATTATGTTGCTAAGTGGGAACAACATAATGAACACAAATTAGTTTTGTTTCCTTTCAAACCTTTAATTCTAAAGAATTCTATAGCAATATTATGCATCTTATAGAAAGTAAACATATATTTTAGTGCTTTGTCCGAGCAACATCTATTGAATTTCATGGGCTGCCTCCCTTGGTATGTTATGCCAACTAACCAATAGCATGTAACTGGTACACTGTTCATCAGCTGACAGTGTTGGAGGCAACTGACTTCACAAGGATACTCTGTATAGTTTGACATCAAAAGTATAACTATGTACCAGAGATAAGCCATTACATGTTTATTTGAGTGAAAGGTATTTAGACAAACACAGACCAGCAGTGGAAAACTGCTTATTTATGAATCCATTCAAGTTGTGTGCACCCCGTGTCTTGATCATGTAGGAACAGTGTTCAAAGTTAAACAACTTAATTTTGATTGGATGCAGAGACCTGCTGCTGCATCCAATGAAATTCACAGACCCGAAGCACAGAAATATCTGTTTGATCCACCAAGTTGTAGCTAGGATTAACATATTGGAACCTTGGCTAGCAAAGAGGACACAAGCCATGTTCCTTTTTTCAGTCCCATTTGCTCTGACTTTTGACCATCTGACCCTAACACTAATAAGAGTTCTTTCTTACCCCATGTGTAAACTATACATAAAATCTGTCAACTGTATACTTGGAGAGGTGAAGTTACTGTGCAGAAAGTGTTTTTGTTTTGACCTGACTTTTTTAAGCATCAGAGCTCTACATCAACAAGGTTCCTTCTTACCCCAAGTGTAAGCCATTCAAAAAGTTTGGTAGCTGTAGATTGCAGGCAACTAAAATTATTGTATGAAAACCAGACTGGCAACAGATGGATGGACAAAATTATATAACATGCTTTGCAATATGGCAGGCATAAAAAAATTCTGCAAGAAAATTAATTTTCTTTGTACAAGTATATTTTCACCATCTCTTACTTAAAATCTACTGAAACCAAGATATTTCCCAATTAATCAAAGCTCGAACATTCCGACTATTAAAACATCCTGCAGCATGAATAATAAATGTTTTATTCGAGACATAATAAAAATAAAGAAATATACTCATTAAACACATCTGGATCCTACCTCATATTTTGCACTACACAGACTGGTTT
The DNA here is from genome assembly GCA_016617855.1 of Megalonaias nervosa. Taxonomy (NCBI): domain Eukaryota; kingdom Metazoa; phylum Mollusca; class Bivalvia; order Unionida; family Unionidae; genus Megalonaias; species Megalonaias nervosa. Next base: position 21,899 of record JAECUM010026554.1, read on the forward strand.
CTATTCCTTCTTTTGTGCAAGGATAATTCTTCAATGCAGAAAATATGTACTGCAAAATTAATTGAAAAATATTAATTGTTTTAACAAATAAAACTTGTTAGCCACTGCTAACATCTAAAAGGCAAAGGTCCACTTATTATAACTGATACATGTCAAGCAATGCTTTTAAAACAGTAAAATAAAATGCAGTTTACACTATTTATGACAAAAGAGATTTTGCAAACTTCCTCATATTGACAAGAACCAACATTAAAAATTAATCCAAATTATTACAAAATCTAAGTGGTATTTTCCCTCTTCTACACATAATTTATATTTGAACAAATTTCACTTGCCCCTTGGAGCTTTTTGAAAATGGTTCCACTGAGAACTGATGAGACATGTTTTACTGTATTATACTAATAAAGATTACATCCCAAGTTTATCCAAATTAAACTCTTCCAAAAAAACCCACAAGTACTTCTAGACATAAAAAGGTAAAGATTTAAAAGTTCTTTTAAATATTCTAAACTAGAAGGCCAAGACCTGCATCACAAGTCCATTATCAAACCATGCTGTAAAATGAGTCACCTTGATCTCAAGGTCAAATAGTTGAGCAAGCAGGTCAAAGAAAGACAATGATTCAATGATTCAGTATGAAGAAAAGATATAAAAGAGTTAAGAAAATGTAAACAAAAAAATCTTGAAGCAAGATCTTAAAACAAATTTTCTACCACTTTGATCTTGACCTCAAGTTCAAAGAGGCAAGTATGCATGTCACAGAAGAAATTGTCTTAGCTTCATAATAATTCACCGCCATTATGAACAAAATACATTAAGGGATTTAGGAAATATAAACAAATTAAAGAAAAATTTAACCAAAACCTCAATACAAATTTTTACGACTGAGACCTTGACTCCAAGGTCAATAAAGCAAGTAAGAATGTCACAGAACTGTCTTAGCTTTATAATGATTCAACTTATATATGAACAAAATCCAAAAAGGGTTCTAGAAAATGTAAACCAAAAAATATGGTAAGAAAATTTTCCATTACTGTCATCTTAACCCAAAGGTCAATGGAGTAAGTGAACATGTTGACTTGGTCTTGTAATGAATCATCCCAAGTATGAACAAAATTTATTAAGGGGTTTAGGAAATAAACAGTGTTTAGAGAAAATCATGTACTTTTAGTGGTGAGCAATAAATTTTGTGGAGGAAAATAATGTCTCAGCAATATAATGAATCATCCCAAGTATGAACATAATTTATCAAGGGACATAGGACATACATCCAAATGAAAAACAAAACTTGAACCAAAAGATTAACAGAAATTTTCTCTGACTGTGCCCTTAATCCCAAAGTCAAGGCTGGAGATCAATAAGTTTTGAGGAGGCATTAATGCCTGCTGTCAATGTGGTAATGAAGAATTGCTGCAGTAACCAAAAAGATATACTATACGAACGACAATCAATAAAGATTTACCACACTTTATATTTTCATTTTGATGAAGTTCCTATAATAATGAGAACCAATACCAATTCAGATCTTGTTCCGATGATAAACTTACAAGTATATAAGAAAACAAACTGTTACAGAATCAAGTGCAAAGTCAATGTGTCTGAAGTGAAAATTCGCTCTACTGACTGATTTCCAGGAACTACAAATAAGACTATTTCTTCTTTTTAACTGAAACCATCTCCGATATTCTTATGCAATAAATTTTTTTCAAGATGACCACTTTGGTGAACATATTGGATTTAAGCTTGGCACCTGTTTAATTTGAGACCAATCAGACATCATTTCTGGTGAAAACCCAGTGTTGATATGATGATCCATTCGAGGCTAACAATACAAATTTGTTTTGAAAATTATTTCTGTAGTAGATTTAAGATCAGTACCATTTTTGTTTAGGACTAAGTAGACATCATAAAAAGTCTTCCAATGAAAACCCCAAGTCAATATGCTCATCCATTCTGGAGTGGTAACAGCATGATTTTCAAGACAGTCATTGTGGTGGTCATACTGGATGTAAGATAGCACCATTTACATTTAGGACCAACCAGAGAGTATGACAAGTCTTTTGGTGAAAACCCCATGTCAAGATGATCATCCATGTAAGAGTAGTGATAACAATAAGGTCACCATTATACAAAATGACAGCGGGCATCATTTTCACTTAGGACCAACTAAAGACCAAAAGAAGACATCTGGTGAAAAATCCATGTCAATCTGACTTTCTATTTAGGATGAAATGGACATCATAAGAAGTCTTTTAGTGACAACTCCATGATGATATGAGGAGCAGTGAAAAGATTTTCGAGATGGACACTGTGGCAGCCACATTGGATGTCCAAACAGCACCTCTTTCATTTAAAATGTGGTGCACTGACAAATAAATTCTTAAAATAATGAAACTGTATTAAGAATTATAAGATCAAGTGTGTGAACCAATGTATGAATGACTTGACTTGTAAGGCAATCTGTGGAAGTTATTACTGTATATGAATGACTTGACTTGTAAGGCAATCTGTGGAAGTTATTACTGTATATGAATGACTTGACTTGTAAGGCAATCTGTGGAAGTTATTATTGTGTATGAAATTCCTTGAAACATGGATCAGACAGCTAAAGTCTTGTTAACCGCTGTAACAGAAAAAAATCTATGTTTGAAATATCATGATCCCCAATATTTACAACGAGTTTTAAAACCCAATGTTTGGAATTTAAAATGACACCATGAAGCATGTCCCATCACAGTTCCACTGAGACCACACTGCGTAGCTGAGGGTTGTACATGTGATGTGGTAATGCCTTGATGACCATGACATTGTTGATGTTTATAATTGAATTCCCAAGTCTATGGACAAAATACAAGGGCCTGAGCACATAATGAATTTTATATGTAGGATACAATCAATGTATCATCATTCAATTCTGGTCCAAATATTGGTTTGAATGTTGTTGTTTTTTGAATTTTTTTTTACAAATGGTAAATTTAAAACATAGTACATTTTTTGTACATATAGTGGCATAAGAGTTTATTTGATTGGTTTGACATCCACTGATAATGCTGGCAAATGTTTAAAAGTGCTTGGGGAACTGATTATGCCCACCATAACCACCACCACCACACTACCCCATTCCTTTGGATATAATGACTAAAATATGATTTTACATTATCTAACTGCCTGGTAGTGGGTCAAAACATCACCATGTACTCAAGTCTAAATGCAATCAAGTAAAAACATTCCTATAATAACAAACAACACTAAGTCTACCAACTATTTTTTTTCTTCATAAGTGTCTTAAATGCTTTGAACACGACCGACAAGTTATTTTCATATCTGAATTTCCAATCATTGTTTTATGAGCTTATATGAAATGTCAGCTTATTCTCAATTGGACGACATTGCATCTTTTGCTCACACACACTGCTCCCCTCCACTTCTGACCTCAAAACACTCTTTTTGAGTCTCAAATCCCCCTCCACACCAACACTGCCTGGGATCATGGCAGGTAAGCAGCTGGCTATCCAATTCTGTGAGAGGAATAAGTCACAAAAAACAAAGAAATATTACATGTTTGTAAGTCTACCATTTCATGGCTCAAGGATAAATCTTAATAACAAGAAAATGTGAAAAAGTGGCCATTGTGGATTCTTTGATGCTTGGGGAGATCATAAAATTTGGAAAGTTGTGAAGCAAAAACAGATGACAGAATCTGAGACAGGTTAAGGATAATTACAATCAATATGAGCCTGAAAAAGCATCCATGAGGACATTTCAGTATTGACTTCATGATTATGGTTTAATCAAACAGTGAACCGAGAGTATCTGCAATAAAAAAGTCACATGAAGCGATGCAGGTAAAGAGAAATCTTGTAGTTGAATCAATGAAGTGATATCTTCTAAAGAAACCCCTATCACTGGTGAAAGCCATCTGTACACATGTAGAACCAGCAAAGAAGCTTACAATCTGGTGGGCTTATCACTCCATGGGAATTATGTCAGGATAGGTGCCATGTTCATTAGGCTGCATTACATATCATGGTGTATACTTTGGTGAAAGCTTAACTGTTTAGTAATATTCATATTTGACAATGTTTTTAACTTTCAATTACATATACACAAACAACAGAGAAAGCTAACCTGAAGTTTTTGTCCTCACGCTTAGGACTTCATCAGCAGACTGATTTAATCTCTACAGACTGTTAACATCACTCAGTGGAATGGTGAGTGATCTTAACAGCTTGTCCCAGATATGGTGCAGGTTGTAATGGCCCCAGTCCCTGTTCAGCATCGGTTTGTGCAGATTATCTTTTTTTGGACACAAACACCATCAGAAACAAAGACAACAAACTGAAAATTACGGTTTATTGTAAACCTACACATACCGAACAGTACCTTGATTTTGGCTCATACCATCCATTAGACCAGAAACTTGGGGTGGTCAGAACATCACATCATAGAGCCAAAGTTGTGACATCTGATCCAACAGATTTAAAACAAGAGATAGACTGTGCCAATGCTGCCTTCAAGAGGTGTCATTATCCGGAATGGGCGATTAAGAAGTGTTACGTGTAGGCTTGTACAATAATAACAAAAGAAAAGAGCGAAGACAACAAGCTTTGTATATTTTAACAAAATAATTTATTTCCCTAGAAAACAATGTAAAAATTGGAAAATAGAACTTACGGTTTGTGAATATAATCCAAAATTTAATCCTAAGAATGAAAAATACAAGTCCTATCACTAAATAGTTCTATTAGAATCCAGGTTCGAATCTCGACGACGTACCAAAATGGAAGGCGATGATGTCAGATGTGGTCCTTGTACAAATATCAACAATTCCTCAACTGAATCACAGTTTATGTTTCCGAATAATTCCAGAATAAATTTCCACTGAATTTCTTTCTCCCAGAATTTATAAAACAGTACACTCGTTTGGTTTTCTAGAGAATAAATTATTAAATTCCAAACACAAATGAATTTCAAAAACAATCTGGTTTCAACAACAAAATAACCTATCTGGCCTTCTAGGTAACAGGAATACAACTGACTGACAAGCGCTCAGAAAGGGTTATATATTCACCTAAATCATCATCCCGTTCTCGCGAGACAGACTACAAGGTCTCCTAACACATGAAACACGCAATAAGATATTTGCCAAATTGCACGTAGCCCTATCTAAGCACTAGACTATCACTCTAAAATAAATTTAAAAATAAAACATTCTTTATTCAGATTAACACGTAGGCCGAAAAGGACCTTCAAAACAGCCAATCGTATTAGCGTAGCGCTTACACTACCGCGGACCAAGGTAAACTAAAAATATTACTAATGTAATACGTTTTATGTCTTAGATAAACAGAATTACTGAAAAATAATTTTGAATCCCTGCAATAATCATTACAATAAAATGTAATGAAATAAAAATAAAATAAAAAAGAATTTTAAAACTAACACACAAACAATTTAATTACATATACATAACAGAAGGTTTCCAACAGGCTCAACACTAGTCTGAATGACAATACTGTGGAAAGTAGACAAACTGGGAGAATAGTTTCAAATGGTAACATTGTCCTATCAGACGTAAAAGGGACTTCCAAATGCCTGAAGCGAGTTTTCAACAACACAAAAGTGATGCGTTTCAAACCGTACCGGACCCCAAGACAAATGTTGGTTCACCCTAAGGATAAGACTCATATGAGAGACATTTGTGGACCTATCAATTACATTAAGTGTGAAGGACAGAGTGAAAGTCAATGCCATCATGACTATATTTGGGAAATGGAAAGGACACTGAAAGCGAGATTTAATGAACACTGAAGACTAAGTTCAAGTTCGTCTAAAGTATCATGGCACATCCGCATTGTTTACCCTAGCCATAGTATAACTTGGAACTCAGTAAAAATCCTAGATCAGGAACAAGCCTGGTTCAAGCGGGGTGTTAAGGAATTGATCTACATCCATGCGCACAAACTGAAGCTGAACAGGGACTGGGGCCATTACAACCTGCAGCATATCTGGGACAAGCTGTTAAGATCACTCACCATTCCACTGAGTGATGTTAACAGTCAGTAGAAATTAAATCAGTCTGCTGATGAAGTCTTTATCATGAGTACGAAAGCTTCAGATTAGCTTTCTCTACTGTCTGTGTATGTAGTTGAAAAGTTAAAATCATTGTCATATATCATGGTGTACACTGGTTGTTAATGAGGGAAATATTAACAGCAAGAAGTCCATTTAATACTTCCAACTTTCATTCATGATCAGTAATTGCCTAACATTTTGCAAATTCACAATGACCCCATAAGGTATTAAGTCTGTTTACATTTCTTGTTGCTGACTTTAATTGGAAATTGTAAACTGTGAGGAAGATAGTTTCATTTATCAATCTTCTGCTTTTTCTGCCAAAGCTTTGTCTTTTGTTTGTTCTCAGAGCCTCTGTGTTTGGTTTTGCTATATTTATAAAAATAAACAACAAATTTTACAACTGTAGAAAAATGACTAGGTGGAGTCATCCTAAATTGTTTCAATTTTGAGTGTCATCACTTTTTATTTCTACAACACTCCTATTAATTTCTTATTGGTATAGTCCGATAAATCAGCCCCAAAACCTGAATTGGTATGTTGGTGGTTTGGGATCTGATCTCACCTATTCATAAAACTTTGCTGTCATTGACATTCTCCCTAACAACCTGGAGTGTGCATAAGCACATCTGCTTGTAATAATGGGTATAAGACAGTGTGGCAGTAACTAGAAGAAAGAGAAATATGAAAGATTTTTGTCTTTGTAATTACTGCATGCTTCAAAAAAATTAACAAACTTAGAATATATTAGTATTACTGTATACTAACTTCATAAACTTGTGGAAAAGGATGTTTCTTAATACAAGGACAAGGTTTAGGGTGATATCCTTAATGGCAGATGTGCTGTTTGAAGATGCGAGTGTCTTGAGACAGTTGCAGCCAATATAAGTAATTTAAATTTCTGATAACACCTGTCCAGCTTTGTTTCAGAATAATTTGCAAGAAGTATTTTTGGAATTTATTATTTTTGAAGGTGTCCTGTATCAATTTATCTGTAGCAAAGAATATTTAAATTTATATATGAAAAAGATGGTCAATTCTAGTTCTAGGCCTATTGGTGATTAAATCCACATTTTAGCACCCAGGTGTCCTTTATTTTGTATACAAGCAAGGAAATGCAATGTCTTGGATACTAAATTGAATCATCCTGAGGGCATGAAAACTCAGTTTCAGTAAAAGATCTTCAAGTTGAATAAATCTGAAAAGCTTAACCCAAGATCAACTGCTGTGGGCTCAAGTAAGTTTATGGTAACTGGTCAACACATTTTTAAAGGCACTTAATGTCCTAACTATCTAATCAGTTATTTCACAAATGAATACAAATGTGCCTACCAAATTCTACCTCAAGTGCATTTTCTCAAGTGTGCTAAGAATGTTCTAGTAAGAAAATGTCCACACCCAAAAATGTGTAAAAAAATGAAGCCTTGTGTAAGTAACCAGAAAAAAACAAACCAATCTACTTATGAGAACTGTATGAGATTTCATGGCTCTAAGTTTAATAGGGCTTTTGCTATCATGCCAATATAAATTTAGGGCAGATGTACTGATATAAGGACAGAGAGCAGCCAACAATATCACCACTTCTGCTATCGCAATGTAGACATGAAACTGCAAAGCAATAAATGTGTTCATGAAACATAGATACCCCACCACACTGCATAAAATGATCCAAATACAAAATTTACCTATGGCGGGATGGGCAGACATGGTAACACTATGCACCCACTCCTACTGTCATGGGGCATAAAGACCAAAACAAGGGCCAAAATATTGATACCAGATTCGGGAAGCAAGGGCATCATGAAAAGACTGACTTTTCCAAAAGGATAGTGGACTTCTCGTTTACATTAAAACGGCATTTCTTTCAAACGTGAATATGATCTTGAGGAAATCGGTATGGAAATAATTTTACTAGAAGTGAGACAAAAAGTCCAAAAACCATTTGTATTAGGCTGTGTATATAGACCACCTAACACTGACAATGCTTGGCATACTACATTTCAAAACAAGCTTGACACTCTGTATATAGAAAACAAAGACATCTGTTTAGTAGGTGACTTCAATTACAATCTGACTTATGATACCAATCAAAGCTAGATTAAAATCATGAATTCCCTGAATTATCAACAGTTAGTTCATGTATCCACTAGGATAATGGAGGTATCTGAAACACTAATCGATGACATCTATAAAAACAATGCTGACAATATTACAGAAATTGCAGTTCCCCAATATTCCATAAGTGATCATTATCCTATGTGCTGTACACGAAATTAAGTCAAAAAGTAGAACTTATCATCACAAATATATCAAGTATCAAATAATGAAAAGATTCAATTCACAAATATTCCTTAAAGAACTGAAACATATCCCTTGGTCAGTAACTGAATCTTCTTATGAACATCAGATGCTCTTGAAATCTGGATAGATTATTTACTGACACCCTGAACACTCATGCTCCTATTAATTTCAAGAGCGTCAAGCAACATGATCAACCAAATTGGACTACAGGTGATGTACTGAATGCTATTAAGACAAGGGATAGATTTCATAAATTAAAAGATACTGATAATTTGAGATTATGCAGAAACAATCAAGTCTATGATTCAAATTCAAGGAAAACTTAAACAGTACAGGCCTATGGTCTGTGCTAAGGTGGCCATGGGTATTTGCCATCCTACTTACATGATTGAGTGGCCATACTTTGCCCAAGTCAGGGATGCCGACTACTTTCTTGTGAAGAAAAGCAAATCTGGCCACTGTCTGAAATGTATATAGAGACATCTAAACAATGAAATTTTGTACACTCTATAAACATGAAGTATAATAAGGGGATCAAAGTTCTTCTGTTATAGTTTTTGTCCATATAACTGTAATTTAAAAGCATAACAACTGTATGGAAGAACAAGAATCATCAATAACTAATGGAAGTTATATAGAAGATAATACAGGTTTGCATAATTATATTTCATAATCAATGAGAACCAAGGACAAATTAGTGAACACCCATTGAATGAGCTCTTAATATAAGGCATCCATTAATTAATCAAACATGACCAATATGCAAACATGCCCTATAACTCTATAAATTATGTCTTGAAAATTGTTTTCACACCTATCTTTTCATTGTTAAAATTTTTAAAAAAAGTGGCACAGGCTGTTTTAAGTTAGGAATATGAATACAGTGCTCAGGAAAACCACTCATACTCCCATCCTAATTGGGTAAAAATTGGCTTTTGCAGAGTAAGACTTTACTAATTACTGTCAAACCTGTCCTGATGGTCACCTGGGTTCAGAGGTCATCTGGTCATAATGGTGTTCTAATTTCCCCTGCAAATTTCCTATAGAAATGTAATCAGCACTCACTTGTCTTCCACAGTCAGGTGTTTCTTAACCAAGCAGTTGTTTCACCCTGCCTACCAGTCACTAAAGCATATCAGCAGTGACCACACCATGTATGCAAATTAAAATTAATTTATTTCATCAGCAAGGCATGGCATATATAAAGGTATATTACCTGAGTTGATTTTTATATGTTTCAAATTTTGATTGTACCACAATCCTGTGAAACTCAAAGTTTCTGACAAAGCCAGATTCATCAAGCAGAGAACACATGTCAATGTGGTAGTCACGTGATACTATCATTGATATTTGCTCTGTTCTTAATAAAGCTGACTTTCTTCAAGTTGCTGCGACAGCAACAGGTTTCTGGTCATTGTTCTCAGAATAAAATGTTGAGAATTATTTGTCCTTCCTTTTACAAACAGTATGCAACTTTAAGTTAACATTATTGTATTTTTGAACAATAATACTGGAAAGGGAGTTTACTGTTGATATCATGTGACTATTGGACATATCACTCATATGTATGTTGCAAGGTTTGTATTGTCATGTGATCAGAAATGCAAATGGCGAGTACCAGGTCAAACTTCATTAATGCTGTAATTTCGCCTTGTCTCTCAACAGATTAAATACATAACAATTACAATACTTGCAATTTCTCAGAAAATAAATCATTTTCCTATCAATTTCATACAGGATGTAACATTGTTTAAGTTTCCTAGGTCCACTGGTATGTGACTACCCTATGATGCCACCACATGGTGGCAGCAAATTCAACTTTTCAATACGCAATTGACTTTGATCCTGCACCCAAACATAAATGTCAAAAGATCATAAATGGGGAGGGAAGGGTCAGATGAAACTCATTCTAACAGTGTAGGTGCTCCAAACAATTACCTAATTAATTTCATTATCTAATCATCAACGGTTACAAGCAAAAGCTGACTGACTTTTGATGTTGGTGAGCTTGAGAAACTGCTTAATCCATCGATTATTTAAAGTGTGAACACCTGTTTTCATGCTTAATTATACCAATAGTCCTGACAAGAAGTCAGTCATGTGTTTCACAATTTCACGTAAGCTGTCAATAAGTAATTTTATTTTGGCGCCATTTCTACTGATAATGAGATAAAAGTGTTTGCATGTGTACGAGAGAGAGAGAGAGAGAGAGAGAGAGAGAGAGAGAGAGAGAGAGAGAGAGAGAGAGAGAGAGAGAGAGAGAGAGAGAGATATGTAAGCGAGTGCATGTACAAAGTTGAAGTTTTCTTGATTTGATGGGGGTGTATTTAAATTATTAGATTGGTTTTTATGAGACATTAAATTACAAGCAAAGTCGGGTGCTGATAAATGCACACAGCTATTCCTCTATAGGGGAGACTATTACACCTCTTGTCATTGGCAAGTCAAAAAAAGTCCAAGCAAGGATACTATCTCCATGTGTGGAACTTATTTAATTAAATGTTTTTTATTTGTCTTTGTGCTAAATAACTAAACTAAATACATGTATCTTGGTGGTATACTACCACTGCTAATAATAATAAATGTGAAGACAATAATGATAATACCACTGCTAATAATAATAAATGTGAAGATAATAATGATAATACCACTGCTAATAATGCTAATGCCATTCAGTTTATAATACATAAAGTTGTCATGAACCAAGTTTGGAAGGTAAACCTTCCTCCAGAGGTCACCTGTCTGTAAAGGCCATTTTTGCCTTTTCCCATGGGTGACTGTTTTAGACAGGTTTGACTGTACTTTGCCCTGGGCTGGTTAGCTGCAGTTCACATTATAAGAATGAATTTTCCACCATTAATTTGTGCCAGAGTTCAACATTGCTTAACATATTACATGCATCAGTTATCAATTACTTTCATCTACTCTGCCAATTTAATATCTGTACAGAAAATGTTGCAAAGGATGCCGACTTTGTTGTTTTAACGCAGGTACCTGATACAAGCTTGACACTAAAATAGGTCCAGATCATGAAAATATTATGTCTGAATTTAAGACAGTAGGTTTAAAATCCTTCCAAAGCATAGTCCCTTAGATAAATATAAAATAAGATACTAAATTGTGAAATTGTAGTTTCACACCTGACCCTTGCTTTCTTAGTGATGTTTGTGTTTACATCAATACTTTTCATTAATCTAGGCATAATTTTAATGTGGAGAAAATTTTCCTTTTCAATCACACATCTTTAACAGTTAGATCTGTGAGAACTTAAGTGCCAGAGAATGTCAGTTTGTTTCCACCTGGTCAGACAGTGTTATGTTCAACCCAGGCTATAAATATTTTCAAGACTGCTGTTGTTATAAATACACTGTCATGCCAAAGCAAGGCGCCACCAGCAGAACACAATTACTTCTCAGAAGAAAGATGTTGTAACTTGCATTTAAAAGAAACATTTTAAATGTCTCCACTGATTCTCACCAGTTTTAAACGATGCATGCTGTTGTAAACCTGCTAATAAAGCACATATTGTTGAAATAACAGCTGACTGGTTGTAATTTAATTAACTTATTGTTGAAATAACAGCTGACTGGTTGTAATTTAATTAACTTAATAACCATCCAATTTTTTCAAATCAGCAATCATTCTTTTTAAAGGTGCCCTAGAGTTGCTTGCTAGAAATAGAGAACTTGGAATTCTTTTTCAAATTGAAGTTAATTTTCAAGAGAAAAGTAATTACATACTTAAACAAATAACTGCCAGCATTTTTGCTTTTAAATCTGCAGTCTTTTGCTCAAATTTATTTTTAAAGCTGTGTCTTGAAAATGCTGTTGATTTGGAGTTTAACATAACAATGTTTGACCTGATGAAAAATCACAAAACTTTTATATTCTCTGGCACTTAACTTCTCACAGGTCTAACTCATAAATAGTTATCTGAAAAAGAAAATGTATCTGCATTAAAATGACACCAATATTACTGAAAAGTGTCATTTTAATGCAAATGCTATAATGTATTGAGATCTAGGTGTGAATTTGTCATTCTTGAGTTACAAACCTTGTTTCTAATTATATTGTTATCTAAGGGTCCATGTATTAAGAAAAGTGTTTTAAACCTGCTGTCTTTGTTCCAAACATAACCATTTACAGTATTAAGCTTACACTGGGTTACCTTCGGTTTTTTAGCAGACTATACGTAGTGTAATGGAGAAGTGCACAGTGTTGAGTAAAGTGATGACAGGGACGAGTATCTGTTGCAAATCCCTCCTCCCAGGGATGATGAGTGACTGGAAAAAAATTTCCATGAGCCTTGTTTTCTTTTCATCACCCATTGATGGTACACTGCATGAATCATAACAGTTTATGATTTTAATTTCAGCATTGTCCTAGTGTGATGAAAATCTAATTACCAGTGCAAACAACATATGTAGGAAATCTCTGCCTACATTGAAAGTATTTCCTGAAAATATTGCTGACCTGGCTATGACAAATGTCAAGTGATGGATTATTCACCTGATAACAAAAATGTACAGACACAGCTGGCAATATTCCTGTCAACTGGCCTTACATATAAATATTAGAGTATATGAAATTCAACACCAGCAAAAGATCGGAGTATTCTCTTTTTCCATGCCGACTCACCTCCATATTGTGAACAGCTTGACCATCCCAGTACATAACATCCAATATGTAGTAGGTCTTCTCAGTCTCGTTGTATATGACATCAAGTATGGTAAAGTCTGAAACAAGAATAATACAAACGGAGCATGATACACTCATCTTGTGACCTTTTCCCTAACAATGACCCTGACCTTACAGTTAGGGACTTTATCATATAATAAGGTGTGGAATAACTGGGTACAATTTCATCAATTAGGATGTGACAACCTGGATAAGTAAACAAGTCACTGACAAACTTTATCCCTTTTTGTGACACTGACTTTCTGGCAGAGGGTATGAATGAATATGCAAAACAATGTCCAAGTCAAGAGATATAAGAGGCTAAATTTTCATTAAAATATCTTCATGGATTTAAAGTTATGCCCGTATATGAATAGAAGTCACTGATTTATATTTCCCCTTGCCATGACCTAGACCCTGAGGCTGGGATTGTGGCTGTGGTGTGTGCCACACCGTCTAGTCATGATATATAAATGGTTCTAGTTCCATTAACATAACTTCATCCGGTTCAAAAGTATTTAATCTGGACAAGAATACAAGTCACAGAATGATAGTTTCCCTCGCCATGACCTAGACATTGACAATTTCCCTTGCCATGACCTTGACCTTGAGGCATGGGCCATGGCTATGATATGTAACACACCATCTACGATATGTGACACACCATCTATGCATGAAATAAACTTGGGAAAACTGTTATGAAAATCTCCAGTGGTTCTTTGTTATACTCTGGAAAATGATACAAATCACAGAATTACCTTTTCTCATGCTGTGATGCTGACAGTTGGCATGGTTATGCTATTCAACTTGCCATCTAGTCATGGTTTATACTTGGGCAAAGTTTCATGAAATCTCACCAACCATCACCAAGTTATGGGCCATACAAGTAAATGTAAAATGATCGATGTTCGATGGATGAACAGACAGACGGCTTGATGTATGGCATAACATAATAAGATAGACTTAAAATGGCCATGTGAAATGGGATCAATCATACTAATGCTTTTGTTTAATAATTATCTCATTTTAAGGCTGATGTGTTCTGATTGGTTACATTATATGACTTTAAAGTCAGATGCATATTGATTGGTTACATTATATGACTTTGAAGTCTGATGCATTTTGACTGGTTACATCATATGACTTTGAAGTCTGATGCATTTTGATTGGTTACATTATATGACTTTGAAGTCTGATGCATTTTGACTGGTTACATTATATGACTTTGAAGTCTGATGCATTTTGACTGGTTACATCATATGACTTTGAAGTCTGATGCATTTTGACTGGTTACATCATATGACTTTGAAGTCTGATGTGTTCTGATTGGCTATATCACCACTTGCCAAAATGTTATGGCATCCTGCATATGGTGCTATAGATTCCAATGGCTGACCTCACATTTTATCTCCAAAGTATCTAGTCATAGCATGCAATTCTGCGTGAGTATGTATCATACATTATGAATCATTGATGGAATGTAGTCTCCCCACTGGTCTATTCATCCAACGATCTGCATATTCCATTCTTTTCATCTGTCAATAACTTTGCTTCAAATGACAGTCCAAAGGCTACAATTTATACTTTTTATTTATTATTTTTCAGTTGCCATTATATCAGTATTTTACCTGATGAAAGAAAAAGTCCATCCTTTGCTACATTTTTCTGCTTATCTATTTTTATTTTTATTTTTGTTAAATAAACAAAATTCTAGCAAGTGTTGTCTTTTTATCATTAATGCGAAAGACAATCAGAACATTAACCATTTATAAAGTACATTAACAATTTATAAAGTACATTAACAATTTATAAAGAACATTAACAATTTATAAAGTACATTAACAATTTATAAAGTACATTAACAATTTATAAAGTACATTAACAATTTATAAAGAACATTAACAATTTATAAAGTACATTAACAATTTATAAAGAACATTAACAATTTATAAAGTACATTAACAATTTATAAAGAACATTAACAATTTATAAAGTACATTAACAATTTATAAAGTACATTAACAATTTATAAAGTACATTAACAATTTATAAAGTATGCTTTAAGTTCATTTCTAAATAAAATAAAACTAAAGATAATGTAAAAATTAATTAATAATTAAACACCAAAAACCTACAAGTGTAAGTAAATTCTTGACCACTAGGCAGGCCTAACAAAAAGCAATCTGCAAAAAATTATTTTGTGGGGTCAATAGACCCTTCAAGTTTTTCACAATTTTTTATTATTTAGGTTTCCTTCAGTTTTTTAAGGCTTTCTTTTAGTTTTTATGATCAAAATGAAATTTTAAGTTTATCTAGGTTCTTAAGGTTCACTTCTAACCCTGGTATAATATGGACAAATTTGATGCCTTCAACAGTTCGAGTCTGCCTGTTTATCTCCTACACCTCAACAGGAAATGAAAAGAACAAATGAAAGATCATCCATGAGAAGAGCTGCTAAACCAAGGCCAACCAAATACTGTGTATGCTTTTTTCTTTTTTTCTACTGAGCAATGATATTAAAAACATTACTGTTACAACAATGTTTTATTGGACAATGCAAAATGTACTTCTGCAGTGGGCTTAACACCATTTTTCAGAACGTGAAAGGATATACATGGTGGCCAGTATATCTAGTGGAGAAAGAACAGGAGAAAACCCCAGGAAGAACCATTAACACATGGAAGCTGCAGGCAAGCTTTCTCATGTCAGTTGGCCAAGCCAGAAACTCAAAAACCCACTCAGACAGAGGTGACATATCAGTGATCTGTACAGGCGAGAAGCTTAGACAACTCTGCCATCTGTGGCACAAAAGAACTTACTTCAACTAGCCTTCTGATACTATAACTTCCATCTGTTAAAATCTGCTACAGGATTAATATATGAGATCTTGCTCCAAAAAATATGAAGCCTGAAAACACTAAAACTTTCCTCACTTTACTAAGGTTTTGCTACCTTTTCCTTCTTTTCTGTTTCCTCCTGGTAGAATGGACACAAAGTAGCCTGGAATTCTGTACCCCTTGGCATAGACCACAGTTTTACCCTAAAAACATATTGAACAAAACTTTAAAAACCTTTAGATCATGTATAATGTCTATAATCTTTTTTGTAACATTCAAGCATTCAAACTGGTTTTTCCATGACATAGATTTGATAAGCCCTAGCTCCAAAGACTAACATCTATGCAATCTGGCAAACCAATATTTGAATCATAATAATGTAAATAATCACATTTTAAAATTACTTGTTAAACTGACTATTAATGGTTTAATGTTAATATTTAACACATTGATCCCCTTATTATATACTTCATAAACGGTCCCGTTAGTTTAACGTTGTGGCTACAAGTCATTATCCAGCGGCATTGACTGTAGTTAAATGAAAATATTCCCTGCTTCCTGATATGATAAGCACAGTCCTGCATTCAACTAACTACTTCTGGCTATGGGTAAATATTAATGGTGATTGACATGCGGAATGTTCACCATATCATAAATCTGATGGCCATCACAGGCAACAATGAATGTAAACCTTTCTGACACCAGTACTAGAAAATCAATAGATCTAACTCACATACAAAGAACTTAAACCTTTCTGACACCAGTACTAGAAATTCAGTAGATCTAGCTCTCATCCAGTAAAAAATACCTATCACACAAATTAAATAAAGAAAATCTGAAAATCTGAATACATCCAAAAATTTAAACTAAGTGGAAAAAAAATGATTTGTAAAAATACTGAAAATGGACAGCTAGGGATTGCCAATTGCTGCACTTAGTATGCGAGACAACTGTGTGTGACTTGGAATTTTAATGTGGCTTTAATATTTTTTCAGTTATATCACTACGATGTCTGCAGTATGGCAGCTTATAGTGACGTCTAGCACTGAGGCATCATGCTGCAGACATGTAGCATCATGTCCCACCCAGTCACATTATCCTGACACCAGGCCGACCAGTCCTAACACTAAATCTTAATGCTGAGTGCCAAGTGAGGCAGCTGCTAGTATCATTTTTATAAGTCTTTAGTATGACTTGGCCAGGGTTCAAACCTGCAACCTTCCACATCTGAGGCAGATGCTCTAACCACTTAGGCCACCAGAGGCAATGTGTCTGTGTGCATGTGTGTGTTAGACAGACAGACATAGTCAAACTGACCTTCGATACAATGTAACAGTCCATAAAACAGTGCATTTTTATACACTATGAATAGCTTTGTTTTATCCTTAATGGGAATTTGATGAAACACAAGCAACTCCAAAATGAATCTATATCCTTTCCTTGTGGTATTATCCAAGACAAATGGGCCTAATATTCTGACAATAATGCACAATGTACATTCAGATTTGCCCACAAACTTGACAGCAACATTAATACAATCACAAAGTTTAACCTTAGACGGAATGTATATTCAAATTTCACTATGTATTGCATTATATTTTCCTAATATCAATATTTCATTGACATTGCATTTGAGTGGGGGTGGGGTAACATCACATTCAGACCTATTCAACAAATTTTGTTTTAGTCACTGCTGAATTAGAATCACCCCTTGTATGGAAAATAATTTCCTAACAGTGCTTAATGCAATGTCCAGGATTCATTCAATAAATAAACACGTAAAAGCCTGTTGAAACAATTTTGTTTCAATTGTGTGTTAATACTTTAACATAACAATAATTGCTTGTTTTTAAGTATATATAACAAGGTTATTGCTTTTGAATTAAAAAATACTGAGCCCTTCTTCATGTGGCACAGCTCAAACAACTTGTGCTTATATGACCTCAGGCCCAACGTTTTTCAACAACTAGGTAATAACCCATACTTACCGTATAGAGAATGCTCTCATCTGAATTTTGTCTTAACTGTTTTTTGAGAACAGGTTACAAAAATATGTTGCTACTTTTTTGTAAAGGTAACCAAATGGAATACTATATTGGCATATTTACAAAACCGAAAGGCCATGATGCCAGTAAGCTCTCAGACACACAAGGTAGTTTCACTGAATTAATCAAGCAGTTTTAAGTTAAAGAATGTTGATGAATATACAATATATTACAGCAAACATTACAGAACAGATGCAAAGCCATAACATAAACACAGTTCACCTACTATGTGTTGGGAGCTGAAAACTGGCCATACCTTGGAAGCAACTAGCATGCATCTCCTTCCAACTGGGCACACAACAGTGATCCAGTCCTCCTTGAAGTTCTCTGGAACCTCCAGTAGCCATTCTGACAACATCAGCTGTACATAAAAAGTGTCAATAGTAAAATTATTCCACATGACTGTCAATGGTTTATACATGTTCTGTCATGCAATAACCTCCACTGGAAGACCAGCCATCTATAATAAACACCTTCTTTGGCAATGATATTAACAGCAATCCATGTAGTACCATGACAAGTTTCATGAGAAATATAATACATCTTGCACAAACATGCTTACTCATAATATGAACATTTTGAGATTTTTCCATTTATTTTCCATAAAATCAAAACCTGCCATACACTTCTGGCAATAAGACCACCCAAAGATTATGGTCAACTGTTTTCAAAGGAGGTAACTGTGTATATATATATATATATATATATATATATATATATATATATATATATATATATATATATATATATATATATATGTTTGCTCATTTGAAAATGGTCTTTCATTTCACTGGCATTAAAGGAAATATATTTGTTTAGTTGTGACAATCTATTACCACAGTAAGTCTTTAAGTATACTATCTGTATGTAACCTTGAAACCCCCCCACAAACAATACAACATACTGAATAGAAAAGAAGGCAAACTGAGATACACAAAATAGTTATATTCACCTTTCTGACCCAACTTGTAACTTCTGACACTGTTATATTTGCCCATAAAAATGATGAATATGAGTAAAAGGTCTTGTAAATTCAATAACATTTCTTATTGAAACTTCTTGTGATCTATGAAATACATAATGACAAAATGAACAGAAATATATAATTGCATATTGTGGCCACCTATTTAAGACCTTTATTAAATTTTATGACCACATTATTATAAAAAATAGAATGATGGTTTTGATGATTACAAAATAAAAACTTGTACTATCATCTTCTAAATTTAAAACAGACAAAAGTCCAAATGGTGCCTGAAATAAAGAACTGGTTCACATATGCCTAACATCCAAATGAAAGAGCTGTTGGGCAAGATCTTGGTGCATTAGAAGGGTGCTGTCTGAAAAAGCCATTTTTAGTGTATTTTAATTTTTTTTACATAACTGACAGAAAACAGCAGTGGTTCAATGGCTACTGTGCCAAACACAAGACCTGAAGTAAGCAGGTTTGAATCCAAAGCTCACATTATCTCAGGTCAGCTGCCATAATGAGTCACTTTGCAAAGCACTCAACTCCACCAGACATGGAATGGTATAACCTTTATGTGTTGCTGTGCCACACGATACCAACAAACATATTTTACAAAAGATCAGCATAATTAAATTAAAACTGTATGACCTTTAAACCAAGTGTTTTCTGTCAATTTTTTTCTTTTTTTTAAAGAACCCACTTTCATTGGGTTTTTCAATTTTTTGAAAAATAAACATATTTGCATAACCTAAACATGTTCATACAATGATACTTTTGTGTCAAATTTGTTCAAGTTCTGTTCAGTGATTTTTTTAAAACAGTTTTTTGAATGTTATTATTAGCAACTGCAGCCATATTGGGTCCAGGTCAAAATCATTATGCAGGAATGCTTTCTGTCCAATTAAATTTTTTTATTAATGGTGGCCATAGTAGATGGCAGATCAGTTACATTTGTATACACTTTAAAGTACTATATGTGAGAATGCTTTCTGTCAAATTTGATCAAGTTCTGCTGAGTGGTTACTGAGAAGTTATTTAATTGTATTTTTAACTTTAGCATTGCCAGTCACATTGGAGTTAGATCAGCATCATTTGTAAAAGGTTGAAAGACCTTCATGTCATGATGCCTTCTCTCAAATTTGGTCAATATCTGTTGTGCAGGTTTTAATATACAGTTAATGAAGGTTTTGCTATCTTAATTTAGTAAGGGTTATCATACTGGATGTCAGATCATCATTTTTTGTACAAAATTTAAAGGTCTTCACACCAGGATGCTTTCAAATTTAGTTAAATTAGGCTGAGCTGTTTTTGGGAAGTAATTTTAAAGTTTTCATACTCTTAGTAAAGGCAGTTACACTGCGGAGCAAAGAAGCATTATATAATGCATTTTGAATTGCCTTTAAGCCAGGATGGTTAAATTTGTCTAAATCTGCCTGAAAAGTGTCGCAGAATATGTACCAAAGTTTTAATATTTTTTGTGGTGATACTGAATATTGGAGAAACATCATTTATGTAAAACTGGATGATTTTCACTCTAGACTGTTCTCTGCCAAAATTGGTTGATGGGTTTTGAGAAGTTGAAAATTTCAAAATGTTAAAAATCAATGACCCTCAACATAAGATGCAAAACTGAGAGGATAGAATCTTAAGCTTACATTGTCTTACAGCCAACTGAACTAAAAAATCAAAACAAGAGTCCCTCAAAAGGACTGATGCTCTACTTTGCAATAAGAACTTTCAGGAATTAAAGGTTCAAGTATTTCATCCTTTCAACTGCTGAGTGTTGAGCTGATATTTTCTTACAGAAACTCTGATATTCTCCCACAAAAACAAGATTTTTAATTAGCTGTTTTGGTGCACATACTGGGTGTCTACTTGACACCATTTTCTTTAGGACAAAGTAGACATCATTAGAAGTCTTGGTGAAAACCCCATGTCATAATGATCATCCATTCATGGGTGCAGTGCCAATGCGATTTTTAAGACAGTTGACAAGGAAGCCATAATGGTGAATGACTGATATCTTTTTCATTTCAGCTCAACTACATTAGTTATCATGAAAAGACTATTGGTGAAAATCCCATGTTGATATAGCCATGCATTTGGAAGGTGATAATATTTTCAAGATGGCCACCATGGTTCGTCATTTTCATTAACGACCAACTAGACACCACAAGAACTCTGATGAAAACCCCATGTCATAATGATCATCCATTCATGAAAACCCCATGTCAAAATGCCTTTCCTATAAAGAGTGGCAAAAACAAGATTTTAAAGATGGCCCCATTCTGGACATCAGATCAGTACCATTTTAATTTAGGATTAACAAACACTAGAGGTCTTTTCGTGAAAATCCCATGCTGATATTAGCATTTATTCAGGTGAAGTAATGACAAGATTTTCATGAAGGCCAAGTGGCAGCCATATTAGACGTAAGATCTGCACCTTTATTATTAGGACTAACTGAACACTATATCAAGTTGTCACAGGGTTTGAAATAAAATCACAAGACTTCAACTGACTGACTGAAATTTTATCACAGGACTTATGCAATAAGAAAATTCAATGAGAATTAGGAAATTACAATTTGAGCAATTAAATTACAGGTTGAGACTGTTCTTTAAACACATACATGTTCTCCTGGACAAGTGTTCAATATTCATATCACAATCAATTGAGACTGATGTCAAGAAATATTACAAAAACCACATTCTTGGAATATAATTTGATCAGATTTACAATAAAAGGAATTAAACATTATTTGTTGCCAGGAAAAATATAATACCAATGTACCAACAATATACATAAGAAAATAAGGCCAGTTTTCATCACAGCAAAAAATGACATTTTCATTACAACAGTGCTGAATGGCAAATTCACAAAACAAAATTTATGCACACGTGTGTACATGAATGGGTTTAAGTTCAGGGACTTGTCACTTGTTATTTACTTGGTGGCTCCTATCAACCGTTGAAAGAAAATACAATTTCCACTTATATCCATTCTCTAATAGGAAAACTAATACATGCAGCTAATATTTGCATGGATTATCAAGTAATTAAATTATCAATTTATAACCATATGACAGGATGAGTTTATGGAAGATTTGTGTACATGATTGTACTGGGTTCTTTAGGGGAATAATTAAGAAGTTAAAACATTATTCTATGGCACACTTCTCCCCTCTGGGAAATGTCATCCAGACAATTTATCCACTGACACATTCACTATACAAACAGGATACTGAACCAAAATCACTACATCAATATCTAGTCTCCCATGTGCATCTATGATGGGACACATCTGGTTAACAAGGATCTCTCCACAATACAAAGCCTTGACCTACTTGTGAGCTGTGTGAAGTCAGTAACCCGAAGCCATTATTAAAGGCTACTTAATGCAAAAGTCTGGAATATAACTGTACAACGGATGGTTTCTCCATAAAAAATGTATATTTATTAGTCATATCTTAGTTTGTTAGTTGTTGGTTGTTAATCTTTCTGTATTACACTACTGCCATCTGGTATTATTATTTATTGGGGGGAAATCCCCATGCCGATATGCTATCCTTTCATGAGCAATAGCAATAACAAGATTTTCAAGATGACCACAATAACATCACGGTGGCCATACTGATGTCAGATAGATAGGCATCCTTTTCGTTTTGGACAAACTTGACTTCATAATAGTTTTATTTTCAAATGAAAATCCAATGTTGATATGACCATTTGTTCAGAAAGAGTTGTGACAGCAAGATTTTCAAGATGGTCACCATAAGGGCCATAACACCATTTTCAATAAGATCAGCTAAACTTTGTGAAGAATGTGTGTGTAAAATGCCATGGTAGTCTTCCTTCATGTAGTTCCTCTGGAGTACTCAATAACAACTTTTGCTAATGGATGGATCAAGGATACAACAATGGACAGCAGACAACAGATGAATGACAGGCCATCACATAAGCTCTATGGGTTCATGACCAGTAAAACACAATAAGAGAATTAGGTCTTTGTGAAGCTTTATAGGGATTGCACTATCAGCTTCCTGTGAGTTGTGTTCATATTCATTACTTTTTTCTTCTGTATGCTTTGCTACTTCACAAGTCAATGTGATTTTACTATAGAATCTAAACTAACATGAAAAATAATGTAAGAATGTGTAACCCCATTTAGTCTGAATAGTAGTTAATCCACGTAGTAGTTAAAAAGTCTATGCAGTTAAAAAGATAAATAAGGGAACAAGATTTACATGATGACTTTATTCCAATCCTGAATTATCACTTCTGCAATAATGTAACTTGACCTCGATGTTAAAAAAGCTTTGAAAAGTAGGTTACAGGGACACAGATAAAATACATGACAAGGCTTCACTCCCCGATTCAGTACCAAGTCTGCTGACTGCACACAACAGACACAGATAAAATACATGACAAAGCTTCACTCCCCGATTCAGTACCAAGTCTTCTGAATGCACACTACAGACACATATAAAATACATGACAAGGCTTCACTCCCCGATTCAGCACCAAGTCTTCTGACTGCACACTACAGACACAGATAAAATACATGACAAGGCTTCACTCCCCGCTTCAGTACCAAGTCTTCTGACTGCACATTACAGACACAGATAAAATACATGACAAGGCTTCACTCCCCAATTCAGTACCAAGTCTGCTGACTGCACACTACAGACACAAATAAAATACATGACAAGGCTTCACTCCCCGATTCAGTACCAAGTCTGCTGACTGCACACTACAGACAGGAGCCTTGTATTTAAATTTTCACAGAAATGGGTGGAAATAAATTTACCTGGGTTTATTTCAGATTAATCTCTATACCATGTTTGGTTAAGATTTTTTTTTTAGTTCTTTCCACATTATTGATTAGAAGTTTTGGCATATGAGCCATACACACCAGAACTAAAATGGATAATACTGGATGCCATTCTTTAATCTTTGATGAAGAAATTTGACCAGACACCATTCAAGTCTCTCTTAAATTATTTTCCCTTACTTCCTTGACAACAACAAACCCACTGTGATGCATTGCTAAATTGGACTTGCATTGTTTTCAGATAGAGTCAAAATAGTTTACAAAATGGCAAAAACATAATCTACTGTGACAGATTAGGTCAACCACATCCTAATGCTTTCTTAAATTGTGTATATTTATATGATCAAGGCACGAAAGCGGTGAATTTAAGAAAAGGGGGTGGAGAGAGAGTACTCTGCTGAACAGTGAGTTTAATCTTGTCAACTTTGATTCTAAAGCAAGTTTGGTATATAATTAAAAAGAAAATTCTCTTTCCCTACATTAATACCAGATATATTTCATCTTGCGGTACCAAAAACTCATGGCTTTGCCACTCAATTAAATATCATGGTTACTTATCTGGTATTAACACAGAACAGAAATTATGCTCTATGTATTATCCCTTAGAGAAATTTCTCTCCTCAATAGCCAATGCATAGGATATAGTACTTGCAGAACTTTGGATGGGATATACGAAAGTCATGTGACATATTCACAGGGTGTATG
Source organism: Megalonaias nervosa (assembly GCA_016617855.1). Lineage (NCBI taxonomy): Eukaryota > Metazoa > Mollusca > Bivalvia > Unionida > Unionidae > Megalonaias > Megalonaias nervosa. The sequence goes on from JAECUM010026554.1 coordinate 46,341, forward strand.
AATAGTGTTGATGGAAACTGTGTAAACATGAATATGGCCACCCCTAATTTCCTAAATTTGAAATGTATAAATTGATTATTAGATACCTTTATTTAAAACAAAAATATTTGTAATATAATATGATTAACAGGATTTAAGCGAAAGAAGTATTCTATTGTAATGTTACAGTAATAAATTACATAAAAATGGGAAGTAACTCAGAAGACATCATCTGCTTTGTTAATATGGAAAACAATCTGTCTCTTGTTCAGAAGAAGAAATGTTTTTACTTACTGTTATGTTAAAGAAGGAATTATGAAAGCTCTAATAGGAAATAAATTCATTATTCTGTCATTTTACAAGGTGTATAGGATTTAACTACCCTCCTTACTTTCTTATTTCCCAAGGTTTCAGTATCATACATTTGTCTGCTCTTACATTTCAGTACAGGGATCATTTATATTTTTTCTGGTATCAATAATTGCCAAAATCTGAGGGGATCACTGAAGCCTTGGCCCAAAGGGTTATGATTTCAGCATCCCTTTGGAATCTGGTGAATGCTGATAACAAGGAAAAAACATAAACGATTGTTATTTATACAGCAAACTGAAAACAAACTTTCAAGGCAACATAAAATCCTGGTCAGCAGATTTAAAATGATGAACACGAGTGTCTCACAAGAAAGCCAGCTTCACAGATTTATTGAGAAATAACCACTTTTGCCAACTGTTAAGCATAATATGTCATTCTTCATTTTTGGCAGGAAAATACATTACGTTACACAGATTCTAAACTATATTTTGACTGATACAAAAATGTGAATACATACCAGTAAATGTGGAGCAGACGATTTCAAAATCCACTTGCAGTGCATCATTATTTCCATCACTGAGTAAATACAATTTATTAGGGCAACAGAACACAACTTATTTATCTGCTTGGAAAATTTCTAATTTCTGTACAACTTGAGAACTTAACAGGATTGCATGTTTTCAGCAAATACACACCTTAATGGGGAATACAGAATCATTTGTTTTGGGTGCAGATCAGAAAAGATACATTCAAGTACAACAGCACACCACAGTATCAATGCCATGTGACATATGGATACAGCCACATTCATACATTTTAGTCAACAATGCTGCACATGAAATTTTACATAATTACTCAAGTCTTTGATTTTTTTAACAACCTTAGGACATAAATTAACGACACTTTTCTAATCATGGTGCCATTACATTCTGTACAAAATACTGGCATAACTAAAGGTATTCATCACTTAAATAAGGTTACTGTATGCATGTTTCTATCACTTCATAAAGGTGTTCATCACTTAAATAAGGTTACTGTATGCATGTTTCTATCACACTGAAAAACAAGGCAAGAATTTAAATAGCAACATTTCTATTAATTTCACATTTAAAAACTTCCTGTTTAAGTTTTAAAATTCAAATTAACTTGCAAAACATCTATCTGAGAAATGTCATATGATTATGTTAGATACTGTGGTCCTGCATGGGGCTTGCTAGTATGTCTTGCTGTGTTTTGGTCCTGGCCACAATATCCTACTGAACAACCTCCATAATCTAAAAATCTATGTCACCTGACTTTTCTTTATGAGGACTGAAGAGTATTAAAGGGCAAGAAATGGCCAAAATTAAAATGTGTTAAATGAAGATCTCAGTTCATATTAAGCTCCCAAACTATTCTTAAATCTCATTCTATCTGCTCAAACAAGCACAACAGTAGAAAACACAAGTATTGTGAATGTTTAATAGTCCACGAAGAAGCACACAGATATGGTCAACTCTGCAGAGTATTTACCAACTGGTCTCAGAAACCTAAACCTTTGGTGTGTGTGTCTGTGTGTGTGATTTGGATTTTAACATAGCTTTAACAATTTTTCAGTCATATCACTACAATGTCTGCAGTGTAGCAGTTTATAGTGATGTCTAGCACTGAGGCATCATGCCACAGACATGTAATATGATGTCCCACCCAGTCACATTATCCTGACACCAGGCTGACCAGTCCCAACACTAACCTCTTAATGCTCTTAGCGAGGCAGCTGTTAGTACCATTTTTATGACTTGGCCAGGGTTCAAACCCACAACCTCCCACATCCGAGGCGGACGCTCTATCCATCAGGCCACCAAAAATCTACAAGTATCTTTCTGTACACCAATTGCAAACCAACAACAAAGTTTGGTCAAGGAATTTTCACTAGAAGAGAGGTTAATGTGTAAAACCCATTAGTTTTTCTTCAAGTCATACTGATCTTGACCTCTGACTTTTTGATTCTCATATCAGTAAGTCTCTTCCGAAAGTGCAAAACCGCCACAAACTATGGTTGAGGTCTTGAAATAAAGCTATTATTCAATATCACTTTCCTTCTTTCAGTCCAATGTGTCTTGACATTTGAATCCCCAAATAAATAGGCTTCTTCCTACCCAAAGTGTAAGCAAACCACAAACACCAGTGAAGATATATGGGCAAGAACTGAAATTTTTGCGTCAATCATTTTTTACTTACTTATCAGGTACAATGACCTTGACCTTTGACCCCAAAATTGATAAGCTTATTCCTGAACCCAAGGACAAGTCATCCACAATATTTGATATACATCTGTGATATAGAACTAATGTTATTCTGCAGAAAACATTTTAATTTCTCCTTTCAGTCACAAGTGACCTTTGACCCAAACAATGATAGGTTTCTTCTTTACCACAAATGCAAGCTTTTACAAAGTTTGGTAATATTGGATGGTGAAAATGCTAGCTACTGTGTGGAAAGATGGATGTATGTCATAATGTTATATGCCTTGCCTTATGGCAGGTGTATAAAACAAGAGGTCAAAGTGGGACTAATAACACGCACCTGACTTGCATAACAGTTGACCATTCAACCAAGCAGATGATACCAAGAAATATTTCAAGTCTCATCAAACTGGATCTGAAATCGTGCCTCCAAAATGATAACAAGATCAGCAAATCAGACACGAGATTTTCTCACTGACAGGTGTGGATCTCATTCATTATCAAACAAATCCATGCTACAAGATTATATTTAAAGTTTGAGCATACTGGATCAGAGATATGGCTTCCAGGGGAATAACAAGGTTAGCAAATCTGATGCAAGATAAGCTCATTAATAAATGTGGATCTTGCCCATTACTGAACTTGTCCGTGATCTTAATAATATAAGCATATCTTCCATATTTCATCAAAATCAGATCAAAAATATGGCCTCCAGAGGGTAAGAAGCTTGGATAATCAGACGCAAGATTATCTCATTAATATGCTAGGATCTCACTCATTATCAAACCCATCCAAGATCTTGATGATAAAAACTTATATTTCAAGCTCAATCAAAACTGGATTAGAAATATGGTTTCAAGACTGGTAACAAGCTCAGCCAATCAGACACGAGATCGTCTCATTGGTATCCATGGATTTCATCAACATGTGCAGATTTCTCTCATTACTGTTCCCATATATTATCTTCATGATTTGAGCTTCTATTTCTAGAATGGTAACAAGCACAGCCAATCATTTGCAAGATTACCTCATTGATGTCTGTGGATCTCATTCATTATCAAATCCATCGAAGATCTTGATGCTACAAACCCATATTGAAAGTCTGATCAAAATCATATCAGAAATATGGCTTCCAGAAGGGGTAACAAACACAGCCAATCGGATGCAAGATCACATTATTATGTGCTTTTGCTCATTATCAAACTTACTTGAGATCTTAACGATAAAGAGAAATTTGTCTGAAATGAGTGAATAAAGGATGTTTTTCACCAAGTTGGTGAAAAATTCAGTATTTTTGCCAGTAGCAAAGTCCTGAGTGAAAATATTTTTAAGTTTTTCACCCACAAGATTAAAATATATTCATTATTCACTTATATCAAGCAAATTTTCTTTTATTTCATGTTCAGATGTATTGACTAGCATAACAGATTTAAGCAGCTGTGTGATAAGAGCAGTGTTTACCATTTATGTTCTGATGTGTTTTGGGCACACAAAAAGTATAAACAGTAACACAATTCAAGGTAAAGCAGCACATTAAACAAAAATTGAATTGCACCAGGACAGATCTGAATGTGAGGCAGCCATACTTATCACTAGACCATGCAAGCGCCTAACAGTTGCTTAAAATTTCTAGGTCATAATGTAATCAAAAAGTAGGTTGATTGGCAGTGAAAAATTATTTATCTTATTTCACTCCAGTGCATTATCAAAATTATTTCCCTCAGAAAATCCAGTAATGAACTGCCTTTCAGAAAACAGATGCATATATTCCAAGTTGGAAGAAAAACTGAATTAAAAAAACGGCCCCCAGAGTGGTGACAAGGTTAGCTAATGAGGTGCAAGACCAACTCATTAATATGCAAGCATCTTGCTCATTATTGAACTTTTCTGAGAATTTGAGGATATAAACCCATATTCCAAGTTTGATTGAAATCAGATCAAAAATATACACTCCTGAGTGACAGAAGCAATTTTTGAATGATGGATGCACAATGGAGACAGGGGCATACCATATCTGTCCAGGTAAACCGAATATAATTGAGTTTTTACATTTTTAGGATCCAACTTTTAAGCCTTTAGGAGGTGAAGAAAATAAGACAGCCTAAGGGGGTGTGAGTGTGTGTGTGTGTGTGTGTGTGTGTGTATGATGGATGGGGAATTATATTACAATGTGCAACATTGGCAATGATTTATTTTTCTGTACTGACCTTGATTCCAGATCTAGAAAGAAACTTTGATTCCCATGGTCTGAATATTCAAGGGCAGTGTACAATGCTGTAAACTAAGCTTTGTTGATAATGGTCTAAAGCACAAGTTACCATATAGCAACCATTCATTGAGTTCCCGTGACCTTTCAGCCCTAAATGGGGAGGTTTCTTTCTTGCCCTAAATCCATATCCTTCATGAAGTTTCGTGAGGACACTGAGTAGAATGGTACAGTACAGAAATTATTTTTTTTCTCAGTCTATTTAACATGATCTTATAACATTTTTACATTTAAAGCAATAGGTTTCTTGTTTGCATTACAAATCACCATGAATTTTGTTAAGCAAATATTTACTAGAACTCGAGTTACTGTGCAAAAACAATTTAAGTCACTGTAACTTTGATGCTTGATCCTTTGACCTGAAGATCAAGAATCTTCTTCCTAACAAGAAAATAAAGCCATACACAAAGTCTAATCAAGTTACATTATGTGGTCCAATTTTAAAGATATAATGCAACAATCAAAACACACAGTTGAACAGATTAATGTACAGTCCGCCAAAATGCATCATAACATAATAATACACTATGAATTATGGAAGGCACATAAAAATGGTACCAATTTCACTATGTAATCATCTTCAAGAATCATATCTCTCATTTCTAGCCACAATATCATGTAGGAAAACTTGTACACTTCCTGGAATACTTCAAGTTCACTTTTGTTAATATGGTACCTTACATATTCACTTGTAAGTTGAGTCCAACTGCATAGACCAGCCTCATTGTTACGGCATATCAGGGTCTATGTTGGACCCGACTTGAAGGTGAGTATATTGGAGCCAATTTTGTACATTTCGCTCTTGCTACAGCTACGAAATTAGAAACTCAATTAATAATGATCCTTCTCTGATTTAAACTGGACACACTTCTAACTGCTAACTTAAGTACCACCAAAAATATTTTCAAATGCAAAAACAATGATAAATGATATGTATGAAAATATATCAACTCAATAATAACTGTCATCATTCAGGAACACCTGATAGCATGCAGAGAACCATTAAATTTTCGATTAAATTTGACATGAGAGATAATATATATTGACAATATACTGACACAGTTTTACAAGAAAGCTCTTTATAATTATGCAAATTTATCATGGGATTACAGTTTTATTTTGGTTCAGATACCTATATCATATTTATCTTACACCACAAAACCAAAGGGTAATCAATGATTACATATCTTACCTCCACTTCTACTAGTCTCCAATGACACTATATACATGTACACATTATGATGTCAGAGATGAACTCAGACTAATGGGATCTCTGCCCCATTTCTACCTTGAGATTTTGCTTCAATTATTTATCTTCCAACTTTTAATCTTTTTTGCAATTTAAAATATAACTTTTAATTGCCAATATATACCCAGTATTGTGCTGACATTTTGTGAAACCACCTAAGCAGATACCCAACAACTTACCTACCAACTGTGACCAGACACATACGAGATAAAACAATGAAAAAGAACATTCTTTCTACGATATCAAAGTAGAGGTAATAAAGTTGATAAAAACCAGATACTGTTGCTTTGTTATACATTTTTTAAAGTCATTATTCTTAAAATCTGCAAGAGAATATAGTATCATTGTCCACCCTTAGAAGCCACATTTCACTGGTTGAAAGACACAGACTTTAAAAAACCCTGTAGTGACAGCTAGTGGTAGGTAGTTCATCTATTAATAATCATAGCCAGGTGAGAACTGACATAAAGAGCACTGCAGCATGTAGTTTAAATTCCTATACATGTACAATATAGTTAACTGATAAGGGTAATATAACACCCTTTAAAATATGTAGTTATAAATATTGAAAAGTTTAACACTGAATAAACATGTTTATTCCTACTTCCAACTGTACTGGTCAGATATGGCCTTCTCAGTTGGCTAGGATGTATACAGGTCAAGCATGGATTAATCTCTGTGATTCCAAACAAAACAAAATAAACTCATGTTAGTAAAGCATAAAATGTAGGTCACTGTGACTCTGGTTTTATGGGTGCAGCAGTAACAGAGATACACCCAATTATCAAGTTTCATGATCTGAACATAAACAGCACACAACTGTTGAACTGTTGACAGAATATTTGAACAAAGTCGATGAAGCATGAAATGTAGATCACCGAGATCTCTTTTGGCAACGAGGATACAGAACTTATCAAGAAGTATCAACTCACCAGTTTTCATGATTCTAGATAGGATAGTATCATATAATGGATCCCAAAACTTGTGTGGCCATGCGGTTAATGCACAAACTTTACCTAACAAGTTCAATGGAAATGCATGTGTGTGTGATTTGGATTTTTAATGTAGATTTAACAATTTTTCTGTCATAGCACTACAATGTCTGCAGTGTGGCAGTTTATAGTGATGTCTAGCACTGGGACATCATGCCGCAGACATGGAGCATCATGTACAATGCAGTCACATTATCCTGACACCAGGCTTACCAGTCATAACATTAACCTCTTAATGCTGAGTGCCAAGTGAGGCAGCTGCTAGTACCATTTCTGTAAGTCTTTGGTATGATTCAGCCAGGGTTTGAACTCATTACCTCCTGCATCCGAAGCAGATGCTCTAACCACTTAGACCACTGGAGCGGTCACAATGGGAATATATGTCAGAGTGACCTTTTTTGGTATGATTTTAGTACTAAGAGAGATGTATATGATCGCCTAGTTTAATGATTACAGCATGAACAGCATAAACATCAAATTCAACCAAAGTCAGTGAAATGTGAAATATAGGTCACAGAGACCTACTCTGAAGGTAAGGGCATAGTAATGATCAAGATAAATCCTCTTGCCATGTTTCATGAGTCCAAGTATAACAGTAATACAGCATAACAAATACCAATGTAATCATGAGCTAACTGCAAAATCTTAACAGGACCTAGATGTGAAATGTAGGTCACAACGAGTTTCTTAAGTTGTAAGGGTTTGATACTAACAGGGATTCATACAATCACCTAGTTTGATGATCTTGGAATGAATAGTGCTTGAAACTTAACTCAAGTTAGTGAAGCATGAAATATGGGTCACAGTGACTCAATTTTATAATAATAGATCCTCTCACTGAATTTCCTGAATTTTGGTATAACAATATGTACATAAGGTAGTAAAAAACCTAAGTGCAAAAGCTTGACCAAAACAGTAAAATGTGGAATAAACATCCCAGAGATGTTATTTTGTAATAAGGGTCCTAACAGTGATGCATACATTTATTGAGCTTAATGGTTCTAAAATGTACAAAGCTTGAGAAATAAACAAAAAACACAAAATTTAGCAGAAGTCAATAAAGCATGAATATTAGTCACAGTAACCAATTTTTGTGATGAGGGTCTAGTACACCAAGTTTCATCAAACTAGTTATAACATTCCGTATATATAATTCAGAAGAACTTTTTGGTTATATGCTAAACACAAACACTAAACTTAAGTGAGTAAAATGTGACATGTCAGTCATGGGTGGCCTTCCTTTGTGGTAAGGGCATGGTACAAACAGAGATACATACAGTTTTATGATTCTAAAGTGAATTAAACTTAAGAAATAAACCTTAATCACCAAATTTAACCAAAGTCAGTTTAACATGAAATATAGGTCACAATGACCTACATTTTTTATGGGGGTGTAATACTTCTCATTATGCATCCCCTCACCAAGATTCATGAAGTCGGGTTATAACAATTAACAGCATTTATACAGTGTGCAAAAGACCGAGCTAACTTGAAAAAGTTCGTTAAGAATGTACAATTAAATACAAAGTTAACCCCTTCACCTGGGGGTATGTACTCTACTCCAGACTGCTTGACAGGGCCTAGGAAGAAAGAATGGTTTGATGCTCGATGAGGTGCACTTATGTACATGCTTATAATTTTGCCAATGCTGATGCTGGGAAATACAAAAACTTGCCAATACTTCATTAAGGTGAGTTAATAATGATGTCATGACATCATAACAAGACAAAAGGCTAATCTCTAAGGTATCTGAATGCAAGTCAATTACATATGTTGTGCAGTTTTACTGTATACAGTAGAAGTTGTCTTTTTCATCATGTCTTCACTTCAAATGAAATTTATGAAACTCACTAAATAATTTCAGTCTTTTGCTAGTAAAGGCTTACGAAAGACAGAAATTACTCATTTCATAAACTTAATTTGAAAGAAGTACTAATGTCAAATCCTTTGAGTTGACTGTATTTCTTAGAGTTAAGGCAGTTATAAATTAATGCTCCTTGACATTAATCTTTTCATGCATTAATCTAAAGCCATCATAACGATAGTCCCTATTACTTCCAGGTTCTGTATATATATATAATGGACCTTCACTCATAAATCCATTGTTTGGGAATCACAAAATTATTATAAAAATAAACAAAATTTAGACAAACAAGTTGGGCTTATATTAAAACTGCATATATGCGGAATGTATAGTGCAAAGTTTTGCTGCAATAAGTTCACTTCTCAGGTCAGTCACTGTCCTCATTTTAAAATATTCAAATCAGCATGTAAAAATAAGAACACGAGCCATCTTGACATGACATATCTACCCAATTCACAGCTTATAATCTCAATTTATATACTACCTATCTTTTGTTTCCATGGAAACATAAATATTACTGAATAAGAAAAATTCCAAATATAAACAAAATGGCACCCCTAAACAACTTGCCTAGCCTAGTTAAAATACCCTGAATGTTTCAAGAATTATGCTCTTGAAATGTTTACAGTCAGACACAGCAATAGCAGATATAAAGGGAGAGGGGTAAAAGTGAGTCAGAAATCATAAATCTTTCCTTTGTATTTAATATCTTGCAAGTAATTTTTAAACCTGGTATAATTTCCTACATTTAAGTCTATTTTTGTTCTGGAAATAAAATGTTTAGAAACTATGCTCTGAAATTTGCAGTAAATGTCAAATCCCCTAAAATGACAATTTTGCTAAAAGGGTTGTTCCAGAAAAACATACTTGGGACCCTAGGAAGGCACTTTCAACATGAAGTTGTCACCCATTGATGAAAATTAAAATTTTGTATTATTTTGATTTAAAATCTTCAAGAAATCAGAGTATTCTGGTGTATATTTTAAAAATAAGAGTCCATCAAAAGGACAGATACTCTACGATCCAAAAAGAACTTGTAAGATTTCCAGATAAGACTATTTCTTCCTTTTAACTGTTGAGTGTTGAAACACTTCTGATATTCTTCAGCAAAACAAGATTTTCATATATCCTGCTGTGGATGTCAGACTGACAGAGATGCTCCTAGGATTTTATCATAAGGGGGGATTTCACCTCGTCACTAAAAGGGGAGAGGTTTTAGAAAAAAAAAAATGGAGGGTGAAGAGAAAACTGCCGTAGTTCAATATTTGCCTAACACATCAATATCCATGCTCCACTCTATAAGACCCTTATTGAAATCACATTTTTTAAAAGATGTGGTACGTTAATCTGCAGATTGATTCTGAGCTTAATGTGTTCCTTATCTGTGTATGAATATTGTTCTGTGCTGAGAACCCCCTTCCATAGTCTGCTGTCTGAAGGGGCTTATACATAGCTAGCTTAACCAGCTGGAACTAGTCTGAAAACTGTTCTTTACAGTTGTTATGTATAAAATTTTCTATGGCTCATGTGTATTGTCTTTTGGATGTTTCTGCTCCAAAACAAGATTTTACACTAACATAAGCTCTGTCAAAGTTTGAACTTTCTTGAATTAACACCCTACTGACTACTAAGCCAGGTCTATGTTTTCATAATGCTGTATTAAATTTTTAAGTCTATTAATGCCGTAGTCCATAGTCTACAGTTCAGAGGTGTTTTGATCAAAAAAATATTCTTACTTCTAAAATTCATTATTAGATTCTAATTAGATTTATTTTAACCTTTATGCTAGGACTGCAGTATATGGTTTTGAAGCAAAATTGTGAAAAGGAAATAAATAAAAACTGCACTCTATTTTTAAATTGTCTGTATTTTAATATTGCTTTTTTGTCTGCCTTTTCTACATGTCATTTCGAATTGAGGACTTTGACCGGCATATTGTCTGTTTTTGTTAATCTCGCATGTACATCAGATCTGTATTTAACTCCATTTTCAGGTTCAAAATCACTCACTGGTATCTCCATTAACATTTTCTCAGGTTGAATAATCTGCAATACTTCCTAGCGTTAAAAATAAATTTACTTCATCACTATGATCACCCAGTATCTGCTGAATGAAATCATCATCTAATGATGAACCATGCTGGGAATTTTGGGTCTTCTAGACATCTCATAATATATCTAAACAAGCATTTCCTTAAAACAAGATTTAAACTAAGACAGAATGCTTGTTATGGGACCTAATGTGTTGATCAAATTTAGCTTAAAAACCATTAAGAAACCAAATGTGTGAACAGTTATGAAAAAAGACACATCGTGACAAGCGCAAAAATATTTCTACCAGCTTGACTTGTCTTGTGACAGGCACTTAAAGGGTGAACAGCTTCATAAAACTGTACACTTAGCAGATGTCATATGCATGACTTGATACTAATTTGCAAGAGTTCTTGCATATTACCACTTTCCAAGTATGTGAATTTGTACAAATTTTGCACAAACTACATGACTGTGCACCCTGGGAGCATCTCTGGATCTGTACCATTTTCATTTAGGGCCAACAAGACATCAAAACAAATCTTCTGGTGGAAATCCCATGCTGATATGACATTCCATTTTGAACAAGTAACAATAACAAGATTTTCAAGAGGGCTGATATGGTGGTCCCAGTGAACATCAGAGTGGCACCATTTCCATTCTGGACCAATCTAGACATTAAAAGAAGTCTTTTGATGAAGGCACAATATCAATATGACCAGCCAGCTAGATGATGTAGCCATAACAAGATTTTCAAGATGACCATTGTGGCACTCATGTTGGAAGTCAAATTGGCACCATTTTTATTTATAACCAACTACACATCATAAGAAGTCTTTCAGTGTAAACCCCATGATGATAAGACAGTTCAATCTGGAACAGCAATATTAAGATTTTCAAGCTGGCTACTGTAGTGGCAATACTGGATGTCTGAGCAGCACCATTTTTATTTAGATCTAGCTAGACATCACAAGAAGTTATTTAGTAATATGACCATTCATTCAGGAGTAGTTACAGGTATAACATTTTCAAGATGATCACTAAGGTGGCCATATTGGATGTTAATTTGGCATCATTTCATATAGGATTAAACTAGATATGTTGAGAAGTCTTTGAATAAAAGTCCAAGTTGACATGGCCATACATTGTGATAAGATTTTCTGGAATGCCACTGTGGCAGCCATATTAGATATCAGTTTGTCACAATTTTCATTTAGTGCCAACTAAATATCATATGAAGTCTTCTAGTGAAAACCCAATTTCAATATGGCTTTCTGTAGGACTAGTGTCAAAAAGATTTTCAAAATGGCTGCCACGGTGGCCATACTGGACATCAGATTAGCACCATTTGGATTTACAACCAATTAGACTTCATAAAAAGTCTTTCAGTGAAAACTTCTTGTTGATATTATTATCCATTTAGGAGGAGAAGCATTAGAGAGATTTTCAAGATGGCCATATTAGTCATCAGTTTGGAACCATGTTCATAAGGAACCAACCAGACATCACATCAAGTCTTTTAATAAAAAACAATGTTGATATGACCATCCATTCCGGAGAAGTAGCAATAAAATGATTTACAAAATGGCTGCTGTGGTGGCCATATTGACTGTTTGAGCAATGCCATTTTCATACAGGATTAACTAGACCATTATGTTAACATGTATTTACAATTTCACGGCAATCCTCCAAGTAGTTTAGGAGGAGTTGTGATAACAAAACTGTGTTAATGAATGGACGGACAACAGACCATCCTATAAGCTCTTCTGGTCAATGACCAGTAGAGCTAAAACTTGCATTCCCTTGATACCATGTATGTTTAAATGGAACAACCCTAATGAATAAAATCTAAAGTAAATATGCATGTTTGTTACAAGAAAATTGCTGCTGGAACTGGAAGATGAATATTCTATTATAAAGATCAAATTTACCACTGAATATGTTGGTTCTCATCAATTTTTTGTCCAAACCAGAATATTCCCTTGCAATAAATATTATTGTAATGAGGAATGACTATATGGTTTACTGATAATCTGGTAAATCAAGATTAATCAGGTTAAAATAAAGAAAGTTCTACTGTTGATTAGTGTAAAAACAAAAATGACCAATTTGTTTATCACAAAATTTGATCCTCAATAGGCATTGCTAGGCTTTGTTCAAAAACAACAAGACAAATTTTATATTACATTATTTAATGCATTGATTGAAATCCAAAGTATGATTTTGAAATATTATACAATCTTGCTCTTCATTTTCTCTATCTCAACACAAGTATTGCACACATTACATAATAAGCCTGTCTCTTGATTTTTTCATTACTAATGACTCTGACCTAGAGACTTGACTACAGTATCATAAAGTGAGAACCTGGGTAAAGTTTCATTAAAATATCTGTAAGGGTTAAAAAATGATAGTGTGGTTAAGGAAACAGGCCACAAACATTATTTCTTGTTCTAACCGTAAGGCAGGAGTATGAATGTGAATATGCAATAAACTGGTAAGTCAACATATAAAAGGTTATTGTTTTATTAAAAAGTTGCATACATACATGGATAGCGGTCACTGATTTACATTTGCCTTGTCATGACCTTGACCTTGAGGCTGAGGGCATGGCTATGTTATGTGACACAATGACTATAAATGTTATATAGCTGGCTAAAATGCATTAAAATACCTTCAGTGGTTCAAAACTGATCCTCTGGACAAGAATACAAGCCAAAGAATTTACTATGACTTTGACCTTAAGGCAGGGAACATGGATGTGACACACTATATATTCAAGGTAATGTTTCATGAAAAGATTATTTCAAAAGTTATACTTCTGACAAGCATAAAAAAGTTACAGAATTAAACTTTCTTTTGCAGTGGCCTTGAACCTGAGGTAGGAGAACACAACACACCACTGTCATGAAATATATTTTGGCAAATTTTCATTAAAATATCGTATTGGTTCAAAAGTTACACTCCAGACAAGAACACTTGTCACTGAATTATAGTTTCCCTTGCAGCGGTCTTGAACTTGAGGCAGGAGGGATGGCTATGGTCTGCAACACACTGTTTAGTCATTATAAATATTTTCAGCAAGGTTTCATTAAACCATCTTCATTGGTTCAAAAGTTACAATCCAGAGAAGAATCAGTCATTAATTACATTTTCCCCTGTGGCAACCATGACCTTGAGTCAGGGTGTGGTGATGGTGTGCAACACACCGTCTAGTCATGGTATATACTTGGACCAAGTTTCCTAAAAATGTCTCCTACCATTACAAATTATGGGCTGGACATTACAAATTAATACATAGAAATTATAGGCTGGATATTACAAATTATATGCTGGACATACAAGGTGCTAATGGATTCTATTGTTGTTGTTATGGGGTTTATGCCATTTTTCAGCACAAGATATGCTATAAGAAGCGGCTAGAATAACTGGTGGAGGAAGAACCTGGGAAAAACCCGGGAAGAACCACCGACCTACAAGAAGCTACTGGCAAGCTCTCTCATGTACCCACATTGGCTAAGCCCTAGACTCAAACCCATACAGACAGAGTTGAGATGGCAGTGATCCATAAATGTGAGCAGTTTAGACAACTTGACCACTAGAGGCCCCCAAATGCTATTGGACATGTGGACGGACAACACCACAACATAATAAGCCCAAGTTAAGATAGGCAAATAAAAATCTTCATAACTTGTCTTCTGAGAACCTAAATAATTCTGACCATGAGATTTGTCATACACAATCCTAAAAACTGTAAGAACCAAATACTGACATCTATTCACTGGATGAACGAACGGTTGCTGCTGTTTTGAGAACCAAATTTTGCGAAGGCATCTACACTCACTTCCATATTGAACTCTATTCCCTGACCCAACTCTTCCTTTTTGGCGTCTTCACTAGAAGCAATGTCATCTACACCTTCCCCTTCTACTGCAGCCTCCATTCCATCAGCAGGGGCATTTGTGCCCACATCTCCTTCCCCAATCTCCATTTTCCCCTCTTTCTTTTTGTGTCCCCTATTGCCTCGTCTCTGGCCAGACCCTTTTGCCCTATTCTGCACAGCTTTGTCCTCTTCAATCTTTTTCATATGTTCCAAATGAGCTGCATAGTTTGTGTAGCCTTCTGGCTTCTGCTCTGTCATTTTGAATGGAACAAAGACACCAAGAATTTCTGGAATCATGTAAGGTTTTAACCAAACAACAAGTGGGGTGCTTCCAAATGTGTAATGGGTCCTTTTGTGATAGAAGAGAGTTCCATCAACCTATAAAAAGAATTTGTTTCCAATTAAAAGACAGTTATCAAATTACTAAAACTGTGATAAATGACACTATGTCATTTGCTCTCAGAGAGTAGACACATCATAATAATCAATAATTTGTACAATTATCAAGTTCATAAAAAACAAATACCCTGTCCTGATAGTTGATAAGTGGCCACCATGAATAAGACTATAGTTTTGATCACCTCAATAAAATTCAGGTTTTCCTTAGTTTTCTAAACAATTTATCTGGAGACTGAATTACAAAATTGCCATTATCTACCTTAGACAACTATCAGAATATAATTCACTGAGGAAAATTTCTAATTATTACTTTGATAATTTGATAGTGAATAATCATATGAAACATCACTGTTATTTCTGCATTTTCACTGCTAGTTGACTCATTAATCTTCCTTGTGTCAGACTGGTCCCAAAAGAAAGGGTCAGGAATGAGATGATTAAAGCAAGTTACAGTCAACTTACTGAAATAATAATGGTGACATCAAGTACACTGGATTTCATTTGCTACAAAAATCAAATAAATTTTAGGTAGTGACTGCTTTTTAAACTGGTTTATCAATTTATCTAAAAAGATTTGAAAAGTCTTAATCATAATAAACTGATCAAATCGTTAATTGCCGATGAAATGATTTTGAAATACACACCCTGAAATTGGCAATTGTACCAAATCAAAATTTCATTTGCATATTGTGTAACATTTGCATTCCATCTGCATTTCAGCTACCATCTCATTTTTCATTTTACAGTTTAAGAAAAGCATTCTGATTTTGCATTTATTGCTCCCCTTCATCATTTTCTTTCATTTGAGTTCATTTGGAATGCATTTATCAAAGTTGGGAATTATATTTCCTTTAAATGGTGTTACGTGTAGGCTCATACAAAAGTAACAAAAGAAAAGAGTGAGGTCAACAAGCTTTGTAAATTTTAACAAAATAATTATTTCCCTAGAAAACAAGGTAAAAATATGAAACAGGACTTATGGTTTGTGAATATAATCCAAAAATTAATCCTAAAATTGAAAACTGTAAGTCCTATCACTAAACAGTTCTAATTGAATCCAGGTTTGAATCTCGATGACATTCCAATATGGAGGTGATGACGTCAGATAAGGTCGTTGTACTAGTGGCAACAGATCCTCGATTGAATCACAGTTTATAATGTTTCCGTTTAGAATTCCAGAATAAATTTCCACTGAATATCTTTCTCCCAGAACTTTTATGAAAAGAAGCACTTGTGCAGTTTTCTAGAGAATGAATTATTAAATTCCAAAAAATAGACGAACTTCAGAACAAGCTGGCAACAACAATAAAAACCTCTTGAGCCCTCAAAGTTTAAAATACAACTTAATAGATCTAGTAGAAAATGGCTGTTTTAAGCCTCGATTTTAGATCATATGGTGTCTCACGTGATGGCTACGTGATTTGCTAATTTGAACAGCGCATTAAAAAAAATGACATTTATTACGTAGGCTGTTACAATTCAGCTAACACGTGGGCCGAAAATGACCTTGGTAATAGCCAATCATATTCACCCGATGTTTAAAAAATCTATAAAATATAATGAAACAAAAAATAAAATAAAAAGAATTTAAAACTAACACACAAGCAATTTAATTACATATTCGTAACAATGGAAAGATCTATTGCTTTTCATATCTTTTTAAATATATGTTTTAATCAAATAAAAAATTTAAATTTAAAATTCAAATTTAAAAGGCATCATTCAATTTACAATAAATAAAAATATAACTGCAGCTGCAATAAGGTAAAAATATAACTGCTGAATGTTTTTCAGCTATTTTACTTCTGATTCACTTTTGTTCCAGTAAACATTTTACAGATACTATTACTGGTAATGTTGTATTAATGGGATTGTTAAAACAATTTCATAGGTTGTAAGTAGTAACAAACTGTGTAAGGAATAAAGAATTGGATCCAAGACTGTCTTGTAAAAGGACATCTGACCATGGAAAGTTAGCAATGGCCTGAAATACATGGGAATTGATTTTCAAATCCATTCATGAACTCCATTTGCATTTCATTCATTTTTTTGATTATTCATCATTCTGCATTTTGTTCTTGGCATCTGCATTCTCCTTTTCATTTGTATTGCATTCATCAATTCTACATATGCTCTTAGCCCCTTGACATCTATCTGCATTCCTCTTTTCATTTATATTGCATTCATCAATTCTTCATATGCAGTTAGCCCCCTGGATATCTATCTGCATTCTCCTTTTCATTTGTATTGCATTCATCAATTCTTCATATGCAGTTAGCCCCCTGGATATCTATCTGCATTCTCCTTTTCATTTGTATTGCATTCATCAATTCTTCATATGCAGTTTAGCCCCCTGGATATCTATCTGCATTCTCCTTTTCATTGTATTACATTCATCAATTCTACATATGCAGTTAGCCCCCTGGACATCTATCTGCAAAAGGCCTGGGTTCAAATCCTGCCTAGCCTGGATTATTTACGATGGTGTGTCCTTGGGCAAGGCACTTTTACTATAACTGCCATAGCACTAAAAATCATCTTGTTGTGCCATTTCACACCAAGCAAAAGAATCATTCTGCATTCCATTTCACCTGTAAAATTACTCATTACTCCAGGCTCTTTAGCATCTAGTAACCTTTGCGGCCAATTCAATTAAAAAATTAAGAGGCAAAAACTTCCATGGGTTTTTTTTCCAATTACCTCAAACCCAAGCAGGTACTTTATTAAAAATGCAACTATTTTTCATTTAAAAACATGCACAAAATATCCAAGATTAAAGTCATTTTATATAGAAAATTATGTTTCTTGGATAATACTTACCTGATCACATCATACTGTATTCATCAAAACATCAGGATTACTCCCTGCTACCTTGAATCCAGCCCTACCTGAAAGCCACTTATCATGGAGACAAAGGGAAGCAACTCATACAACTTGTACAAGTTAAATCTTGTTCCTGATAGGTGACCTCTGGTATCCTGAATGTAACCAGTTCAAAAATTAAGCTTTAGTGAAAATGTTCACAGAATGCTTTCAGTGTGGGGAAGGCTGGGAGGATATTTCAGTAATGTGATTGAGTATTATTGGAGAAACAAAATTTACTAAAAAATTTATTTTCTTCATCAAATACATTACCTGATTAAATTACATAAGGAGAATAGGTAAGAGGAGAAAATGATGAGCATCCACCTCTACCATCACCCAATAGGATTGCTCTACTAAAAGGAGGAACTTCTTCTAACATTAGTTTAGCACAACAAGACAGTGTTTATATACATGCAAGGTAAACTCCCTGGGTAAAGGTTGTGTTTGCATGAATGGGGCATCTGAACAGATTGCAATTTTCTGGGTTTGCTAACCACTCCCTGTCTTGCCACTGGAAAAAGGAGTGTTTGATTTTGGTTCAGATTGTAAAATGGTGATCACAGCAACCCTCACTAATGGTTGGTGGAAGACCTAATGTAAGAGAAACTTTGTTTTTTCTCTCCTCTCCTCGCCTATGGAAGTTAGGGGCAGATTGGCCACGAAAAGTCTGCCATTGCTGAGAACCACCCTGCACTCTCTCAGGCATAAATTGTTCCTTCTCTGGTATGTTCTTTAATGGGGTCATGCAGAAAAAGGGGTTTGCACTAATAGCTAAAGAGGCAACTCTTGTGCTGTTTGACTCCTCACCTCCTCAATTCATCCCCAAAAACATAAGCGGAGAACCAACATTGAGGGAACATAGTGTTACTACATGATGTGGTTTGAGAGAAGAAATGCCGGAGTGCATACATCATAACCAAATCCATGTTACAAGAGGCTGTTAGGGCATCGCCATCTTGTAATCAGCAGCCCTACTGGCTACCGAATCCTAGGCATGTTCATTTCTGGCCTAATCAGACAGACAAAAGATCAACACAGACACAAGGTCAAGTAGGGAGGAAGTCAACATAACATTCCTCACCAACTCTGATGTGGCATTAAACAACTGTCTACCCACTTTGTGTTGTAGGCAGTTCCATTTTATGATTTAGTACCTGTTTTATATACAAATATTTTTTCTCTAATTGTACTATTTGATAACGCTATGCCAAATCATATCATTTGTGAAGAAATTAAAGACAAAATAGAACACAAAACTCACCTCCATGTTAGCCGATGCAAGGGCTTCACTAATAGCTTCCTTGGTGCAGGGAAAATTTGGAAGTATCACAAATTTGTTCTGAAAAACAAATTTAATATATATATATATATATATATATATATATATATATATATATATATATAGATTTATCCTCATAAAACCATCTTCTTGCTGATATTGCTAATACAGTGACCCCACTATGCATGCTTCATTATAAAATGAATTTGGATGCAGCACAATTGTGTCATGGCTCCTGAGATTGTGTATGAATTCTAATATAAGATGATCAAGGCATGGTGCCTGAAATTTTACATACATAATTCTCATACATGAAAAAATTTTCTTAAAGGTATAAAGTGCATAATGTTTATTCAGAGATTGTGCTGGGCTGTGACAATGTCACAAATTGTAAAAAAAACATTCCTATGTGGCAACAAATACACCATCTGGTGATTTTTTTTTTTGCAACAATATCGCTGACTGTTGAAACTTGTATATACAATCTTGGGTTTCGGGTGGAGAAATTCAAAGGCACCATGAAACGCAGCCGCAAACTTGGATATAAAATGCACTGGAATCTATTGTTACATAAACAAATCCTTTGTTCATATTAACAAACCATCCTAACTGTGCATTGTTACATGATAATCTGCTTATGTTAACATCCGGCCTGAGTACTAATGTATGCTGTGATCCTCTCAAATAGTCATGCTACTGGACTAGCTACAATCAAACAACCTCTGAAGGCAGGAGCAGAACAGCTACAATTAAGCAAACAACGGCTAATTCTTTTTTTTATAAAAATGTACCCAGAAAAAATAATTCTGCTGAAATTCAAAGAAACTAATTACCTTAGAAACAGCAATCATTCTGAATAAATACTATGCAAATAACACAAAATTCAATCTCAATCGATGTTCTACAATTATTTGATGTTACTGCCGCAATTACAAGCAGGCAATTGTTTGGTGACTTCAATAACATGCATTCTTCATCAAAGCATGCCAACTAAAATCTTCAATAAAAGCAAAGCACCTTTCAGCAAAGGAAGTCAGCATCAAACTTAAATAAAAGCAATGGAATCTGATGGATTGTAGAATTTTCCAAAGTGACTAGAACACATTTATTGTGCTGTGAAAGTTTCCTTTGGCTGGAAAAAAGTTTATGCATTTGATCACTACCAACGGCAGCATGCGGTGCAAATTAAATGTCCAATCTTTAGAAACCATAGATATGTGGCAGTCAAGTTAACTGAAAGTGGTGCATCTCACAAAGATGTTTCCTTTTCAAGTTTTTCACACGTTTTCATTTCCCCATGAATGGTCTCACCACCTGGGTAGCCTCAGCAAGATGACAGCTGTCTCCAGCTGACCAAATTCTAGACCAATTTAAGTACATGTACATGTAGCATGTAAACAACTATAGCTGGCAAGAATGAATATTGTAGTGAATTGTTTAGTGACGTGTCTGTTGACAAAGGTATACAAATCAAACAAAGATTACCGTTTTTTATATGTTTTTTGTGTTTTCTAACCGGATGTGACTGAAACGTGAATTTTTTATAACATGTGATCTAAACTTAAATGCATGGAGTTTTCAGATATATGTACAGCACTTAAAACATCATGGATTGTACCACATAAATGTAAGTTGCCAATATACAAGTGTATTTCAGACTAGTTTTGTCTTCATTTAATCAGAAGCATGTATTGTCATGCCCACTTTTATTACACCCCACCCACCGCCCTGCCATTATCTGGGTACATGCATCATTTTCTTCAGCTAACTGACTTGGTTATAACATGGTTAGTGCATAACATGGTTAGGTTCCATGTACCCAAACCATCGAGTTACAGAGCTGTGCACCCCCTTATAATGCTTTTCAGTATTTTCAGTATTTCAGGTCAGGGATATTTTCAGTATTTCATGTCAGCTTTCAGTATTCTTCACAAGTGCACACCAATAGAAACGCTCAACATTACCAATGCATCTTATATCCAAACTGTTAATACAATGACCCATACTGCAAAAATTATGCAATATATTTCATATTTAAAATATTTGAAATAATTAACAGTTGAAAATAATTTATTAATGATCATCAGTGTTGAGCTTAGATGCTGAAGGTTACAGCAAAGCAGTATCAAGTTCAGTGCTACATGTATTCTGGAATGAGGATCATTGACTTGTCTTATTCATTTCATAGTAGGCACTTTTCAGCTTCTGTAGATGTTCAAATGAGTGCTGGCATTGGGATTCAAATGGATAAACAGGTTTTGATTTAATAAGCAACAATGCTTCTTGAGTGTCTTCTCCCATTGACGACCTCTGCTCTGTTCTGTTCTTACGCACTGTGGAAAAGATTCTCTCACAGTGGGCATTACCGTGGGGAATGGTTAATATTCCTTGCATTATAACTGAAAGTTCACTGAGAAACAATGCCCCCCTCTTCATCCTTCTTATTGCCAACTGCAGCCCAGGTTTCATCCATTCTTTGTCTGATGCAGGTGGATAGGTCTGTATATTGATATATAGCAAACTGCTCAACAACAGTGTCAATAGTGCGACCAGGAGGACGTAGTGCTGGAAATCTATGCAGGAAGAAAGTCAGATCACTCAGTTTGGCTGTCTGTTGCAAAGAAGCATCTGCTACAACTGCATGTCTCAAGATTGGTTCTTTGAAAGGAAGCTTCTCAATCAGGTAACTGCAAACACTCTTAAAGTACAGCTTCACATCCCCATAGAACTGCTTGATCCGCATGTCCCTCAAACCATTATTGTCAGAGTCGGCAATGAAACTGCGGGCAGCATTACCTATGACTAAGTCATTGTTGTCTTTTAAATTGTATCTGCTATTCAAGTCAACAGCTTCAGGCTTACAACTTGACATGGCAGCTGGTTTGACAAAGCGACAAAGTACTTTCACAATCTGGCTGACCAGTATTTTTCTCAGGACATGTATCTTCGGTTCATCTGACTGGAGAACAACAAGCACATCATCATACATCTTTACAGTATAGCCCATAAACAGAACATACAGCTTGTTTGTAGGCAATTTTAGGAACTTCAGGATGTTTTCTACTTTCTTGTGGGCATATGGTTTGTCACTGCTCTCGGCAACTGTGTTGAAGATGAAACTTTGTCTTGACATCATCAAATTCTGATTTAAAGAACGTTTTCAAAGGTTCCCAATTTTGTAGCAATCTCTCCAGGCAACGACCAATACTTAGCCATCTGGTACAAACATGCTTGAGCATTCTCTTCTGCTCAATGTCAAAAAGATCTTGAACACTAGAGAATTTGTGCTGTCATTTCTCCCTTTCTGGAAATAATAATATACATCCTGCAAGAACTCGGTCACATCAGGTAAACACTTTGCTTCTTTTGGGGCTGCATTGTGCACAACATGGAGGCAACATCCTGCCAAGAATACACTGTCATGCTTATTTCTAATGTATGAAATTACACCAATTTTGTTCCCAGTCATAACCGGGGCATTGGCACATCCAAGTGCTAAACAATTACTCCACTATTTCAAGCTACATTTCGCGTAACGTAATAAATTTGGTACCATGTTTAGCTCAGGCATTCGACTTTGTATGCGTAACTGAAGTTTGGCTTACTATCATACCTGTAAGCAATGCCAGACCATTTTCCCACGCTACTGATCGACATGGCCCTGATCGCGCCCGCTTAATATGCAAGTGAAATCCCACTGAATGGAATACTGTCATCTCATTGGTTAAAAGAAAATGACGTCCTGCATTTGTTCATAACTCATTTTCAGTTGGCCAATGAGAAGGAAGTATTCCATTCAGCGCGTTGTTCTTGCATATTAAGTGGGCACGATCAGGGCCATGTCGGGCAGTACCGTGGGAAAATGGTCTGGCATTCCTTAAAGGTATGATAGTAAGCCAAACTTCGGTTACGCATACAAAGTCGAATGCCTGAGCTAAATATCGGTACCAAATTTATTACGTTACGCGAAATGTAGCTTGAAATATCAGCGTTTATTCTTAAATAGGTCGCGCAAGAAAGGAGAGAAGTGTCCTCCCTTGTAGTTATTATATAGTACATGTATGACGGTAAATTGTAAGCAACGATACGAGCCCCTGTGAGCTGCCCCCCCCATTATAAATTTGTTTTGAACAAGAGTAAATAAAAGCACCAACGGTATTGTAAAAAAAAAAATCCATAGCGCCCAGTATTTTTTTTTTTAAATTGTCGATCGCTGTACCATGATTACATATTCTTCAACACAAACGCAAAGTAGCAGAAGGCGAATTTGAAACAGAAAGAGAAGTGTTTTCATATGTATTGTTTTTGTCTTGAATATCAAAGTCTTGCAATCCATCAAAGAGACTAGCCGCCCCCCCCCTTTTTGCCGACAGTCAGTAATCAAAGTCGGGAGGGATATGGGACTACAACTGTATGAATGGGATAAGTTTGGCTTCATACAGAATTTGATGTCGGGACAGTTAACTTCAAAGACTTCAAACACATTTTACAGTTTGTCGGTACATGAATATCAACAGCCCCGTCCTTTTCCAGTACAGAAGCAAATGTTATCAGTAAAAACTGGCATATACTGGTGTAAAGGAACCAATGACGATAAAAAAACTATTGATTTTCACACACAATTTTGGTCAGTTAAATTTTGCTGCTAGTCACAAGTCAGCTGTAACGAAAGAAAACACTTTTTAAAAAAAAGTATAGTCCTACATGTACATGTACTTCTATTAGCCTAGATTTTGGATAGCGTGAGAAAACCATTTCTTGCTGAGGCTACCAAAGGGATGAGGCTATTCACAGGGAAATAAAAACAACTTTAGACCACTGACATGTTGTAGTAACTTATTGTTGTAAAAATGTGTGACTTGTTACTTAATCTCATTTGAAAGACATCCAATCTTCTTTTTTCTGCAACCAGGTATGACTGCATTATTATTTTTATTGTGCATTTGAAATGTCATTTGTTTTTAGAAACAAAACTCCGCATTTTGGTACTTAAGATGCATAATCATTGTTCTGCAGTAGATTTATCAATAAACCCTGGTATCTCGGGACCCGGTTATGTTGACAATTTTTTTACACTCCCGACGTAATTGTGATAACCGGGTCTGACTATTGCTTTATTTTCGTGCTTCTTTCCTTTCTTTGTTTTTCATACTTGTCAAATACAAATTTTCCGCATTTTACCTCGCACAAAATCGGATTTAGCTCTTGAAGTCGTATTTCCGTATTTGATATTTTTTCCCGTACTAAATACAGAAAAATACGGAGGGTGCACAGGTCTGGAGTTATAGCGGGGTCACACTTGATTCATCATCATCCACAGCATTAATATTATGTTCATTATTCTGTAACTGCACTGAATGCAAATACTGAAAATAAGTTTTGTTTGCAATAAAAGCTAATTCTGTGATGTTCTGCTAAAACCTTCCAGTACATGCTGGAAAGAAAAGTATCTAACATTTCTACATGTGTATTAAATTCAAGATTCAACATAATTATATATCAGAACTCAAGTATCATCATGCCTAAAGACTGAACAGGAAAAAAAATGGATTCTTACAATATTAATCAACTTACTGGGTTAAGTTTACTAGCAGTGCCAACTTCAGGAACTTCAGCAAACTTGCTCTGCAGCCAAAAAAAGCGAAATTCTGTCTGCAATAGACAAATAAAAACTAGAAATATGCCCAGACATCGTGGATGCCCCAGCCAATATGGTATATTTCAATAACCCTCCATTTTAAATAACAGAGAAAACTTCCAACTGGGATTTATAGAGAAACATCCAATAGGCATCGCAGGTGAACCAAATTTTGACAGAAACTGGTGAAAATCAAATCTCATCCAGGCCTTCTTGCAAGTAAATCTTGTATAAAAATTTGGTTACAATCCACAAATTCTTTCAAAAGTTATTCAGCAGAAAAGATGTCTGATATACTGGTTGGACAGATATATAGTTGATACAAACTACATGCTATTCCACAGAATTTGATTGGGGCATAACAATAGTAAATTGCTACTTAATTGTATTGACAAAAATATTAGGTGATTCAGTGAGGTCAAATTAAACTTAAACATATGGATACAAGATTAAGCTGACAAATCAGTTGATAATGGAGACAAAAAAAATCAACAGTTGAACAAGTTCTAAAAAATTAAGAAAAAATTTGAAAAAACTGCCTCAGACAATGAAGAACTAAAACAAAAATCCGAATTGCTGATGATAATGATGCAGACGAGTGAGAGCTATGTCTTGCTTCTCAATAAGGGCTATTCCAGTAAAATATAGGGAAGGCTCTTTTAATGTGGGATACTCACCTACAGATGCAATTTAGAATTTTATTATCATTTTAATATGAACTCTATGAAATCAAAGTACCTTGGCATATATTTTTTTTTAAAAACTGCCATCCCTGGGTACCATGTATGTTTAAATGGAACAGCTCTAATACTGGCTAACCCCCCTCCCCCCCCAAAAAACGGCCTAAAATACCAATCAGATCATTTACCAGATAATACTACCAATGACAAGGAATATGTCAGGTTCAAAGATGAGTTTAATCAGAAAGTTCCACATCTGATCTTTAAATAAGCAGTTTTCAATCAAATTTGAAAGTGCTATGTTTATTAGCTGAAAGTTATCTCTCCTCCAGACCAGTGTCCATTTATCAACACATACTGTTGTTGTTTTACATACAAGGGATGTTCAATTAAAACGTACTTGGGACCCAAAGACGGCACTTTAATGTGAATAAGTCACTAACATATGTAAATTAAGAATTAACACTTTCACATGAATTCTTTGAGTAATCTGAGTATATACTCTTTAAAAAATGCCTTCCCTGGGTATCAAGTATGTTTAAATGGAATAGCCCAAAGTTTTTTTTGACAGTGAGTTGTTGAAAAAATCTTTACCTCCTTATCTAATCTGGTAGAGCAAAGCCACTGACATAAAAGTCATCTAATTTTGTAATGACTTTGTTTGGTTAAATTGCTTATTCCAGACATGGGACATGCAAGAAAACTAGTTCAATCTTTAATCATCTATCATGGATGCATTAAAAATTCAAATGAAGATTTATCCAATTATACAACCTTAATTTTAGAAATATGAACTTTATTTATTTCCTCTCAGTTCTTTATAACTTTGTATTTAGTACTCTCTACAGAACAAGAAGCCGTGGTAGCTCTCAGAGTGGAAGGCTTGAAATCCTAGAGTTGCAGGCATGACTCCCACCCAGGCCAGCCCAAGTATGTGTGTGTATAATTTAGGTTTTTAATGTAGCTTTAAAAAAATTTCTGTCATATTGCTACAATGTCTGCAGTGTGGCAGTTTATAGTGATGCCTAGCACTGGGACATCATGCCACAGACATGTATCATAACATCCCACCCAGTCACATTATTCCGACGCCAGGCTGACCAGTCCTAACACTAACCTCTTAATGCTGAGCGCCTAGCGAGGCAGCTGTTAGTACCATTTTTATAACTCTTTGGTATGAATCAGCCGGGGTTCAAACCCACCAGCCCAAAAAACTTGCCTTAGTGTGTTCTTTGGAAAGGCACTTGGCTCCTATTTCCTCAGCTTGATATAACCAATACTGTGTTAAAAATACTGTTAAAACAAATAAAAACAAAACAAATTCTACAGATCAAGCATTGTCAAACAGTGGATTTTAATGTGGAGGAAATTGGACAACTCTCATATCCTAAAAACCAATGACCATGATTGAAAGCGGCTCTTAAACACATAGTAACACACATACACATTGGATTTTAAAGTGCTATCCTTTTGACCTTATAAATATGTTCCAAAATTTAATACAGAATGATGGAAGTCTTTTGAAGCTGCTGATGCACTCGTCTTATGGGCTCAGGCATGAGGATTAGACCCATGCCCTTCTGCCCTGTTGTAAGAAGTGATCAATGAAGGAAATCTGTTCGCCATGACTGAATTTAGCACACTGTTAATGATTGTTAGTTTAACATATGTCTAGATCAATTACAAGATTAATTACTTGAGTTTTACAAATTACCCATACAAAAAAATGTATAAAACAAGTATGCCCCAAACCCACCCACCTGCAGCCATTCAAGACCATCCCAAAAATTCAAAACTGCTTAAGTTTTACAAATTTCTACAATGGTGTGAAATCTAATCAGGTCATCAATTTATGCATACAAACATAAATACTGTTTAACTGTGCCAACAAGGTTTTTGTCAAAATGTCTAAATCCAAAAAGTTAAAATATGTGTAATAAATTTAAATATAAATGAAAAATTGCATGATGATTTGAAAATCTATGCACATCATCTACATGTCACTACAAATATGTCTACTAAATTTAATTTTTCTATCTCAAGTGGTTATTGCTCAACTATGCAATGGATTTTGTGTCTAAAAAGTCTAACATGATAAAAAGTATTAAAATTCATGCAATGACCTGAAATCTAATCAGATCATCTACTCATGACCATGATAAAATTATGAAAACTATCACGGCTTTAAGTTCGATAATTTTTTGCTAATGTACCAAATCTGGTTTAAAAATGGACATACAAAAAGCAATATGCCCCTTTCTGCTACTGCAGGGGGCATACAAAAATTACTCAGCATGTTATATTCTGTTGTTGAATCAAGCTAATGTCACCAATGTGCACACATTATACAAATGTGAACCAGTCTCATTGTACAACTGATTTCTTACCTCACTGTCATACACTGGATGATCCTTCCATGACATAATATCAAGCACATAGTAGGTTTTATCCATTTCATTGTAAAGACAATCCAGAATGCAGTTATCTGTCATCAATATAAAAGAATGACTGTCAGTAAATACCTCTATGATTATTCAATGTATTGGTATATAATCCAGCAAAAAATCACATTTGGATTTAACATCTGCAATGACCCTGTCACTGTACTGTCATGCATCATGTAACACCAACTTAACAGTAATGTTGCCTTAGTAACATGCTATCAAAAACAATCCCTTCTTGTGACCCTGAATAAGAACATTTCACCAACCTATGGCCTGAATATATTTCATCCTCTCTGTAAATGTTGTATCCGCCAATTCGGATAAAAATCACCCTATGGCAACAGATGTAACAGTCACATCAAACAACTTTAAACAGTTAACCACAAATCTGAAGTTCTTCACCCAGTGATCTTGACCTTCAATCCCTTTCAGCCATCATTTTGAAGAATGCTTCACACAGAATGGTGAATCTGTTTAAAATCTGATGCCAAAATTAAAGGTATTTTCCAAAACTTAGCTGACTACTGTGACTTCAATTTTTGACCTGAAATTCCATAGTGATAATTTATATCTCATGGTAAAGTTCTTTGAAACATCTATTAGATCAGTGGTTCTTAACCTTTTTGAGTATTGGCCAAGCAACCCGTCACATGCTAAAAAAAACCACTTGGGTAGGAAATTCTAAATTATTAAGGTTGATCATGGTGATCCAGTCAAAAAAGCATAGTGACACAGTTTTGGGTCACGACCCATGGGTTAAGAACCACTATATTAGATAATTAATGGCAACAATACCAGATCCAAAAAAGAACTTTAACCACTGACTACAAACCTAAACCTTGAACAAATGCTCCTAGTGACCTTAACTTGGGAACCCTCTGGACTTTAATCTATAAGGATGTTCCTTCCCCCTTGTGCAGTTGTGGACTAAACATAATAATACACAACTGATACAAGTATATGATATCCCCTTTGAAAATATTTATACCAAAAGTTCAAACTGGCCAGCCATATGAAACACGGACTAACACTGTAATACTGGCTGCAAGCAAAGGAATAAAATCTGAACCAATATCTTGAACCCAGGACCAATGATTTATTGTGAAACATGTGATCTTGACACCAAAGATGAATGGTTAAGAAACCATATTACAAAATGAACTGCTTTAGCAAATTGTCTATGACTGTGATCTTGACCCATTGGTCAAAGGGCAGGTATGCACACCAGAGGATGACCTGTCCAAGCTTCATAATGATTCATCCCAAGTATGAAAACAATCCATCAATGGGTTTAGGAAATATATGCAAATGAAAATTCTTTAAGCCAAACCTTCATGCAAACTCTCTATAACTATAACCTTGCCCCACAGTAAAAGGTGCACGCAAGTATGTCATATAATTAATTATACTAGCCTCATAATGATTGATACCAAGTGTCATGGGAATCTGTTATGCACTTTAGAAAAAATAAGGAAATAAAACAACAACCCAAAACCTTGACACCATGCCCGACACAGAAAAATGATTGCTACATCTTGTTACAAGCCAATATTAGACCATCATTTGATGAATTCTTTATTCATAATTAAGACTGAACCGTGTCAAGAACTATATTCAAACTTTGCACTCCCATCATTACATGCAAAACTTGTACTTTTAAATTAAAAATTAAATTAAGTCAAATACAGAAAGTGTTGAAACAATGACGGACATGAAGCAGTAATTCAAAACCTAGTGATGCCTTTGAGGTTGTGCAATCATAATACATTGTTCCCACCCTGTATTAAAATTATTAACTTAAGGATTAAATCTCTGTGGACAACAATAAACTCTGCCATCTCCAACAAGTAGGATATTTCAAAAAGATTTGGTATCTATCATTTAAATACAGCTATTCATCTGTTTTACACTATTCATAATGCACATATAGCTTTTCTGCAGACTTTTCTATACTATTGTCAAGTTATAGGCTATGTTCATTTTTTTCATTTTCTTTACTAATACTAATTAAAATATCCTTGATGGGAATGATTGCTGGTTGAGAATTGAATTTCATTTTTCTCACTATAAACAGCATGTAGCAAGGGCTCATCACTATACTGATCTACAGCTAATTATCAAACATTAAACACAAATATTTAATCATTAAGCAGAACCGTGATACTGATCCACAATATATTATCAAACATTAAACACAAATATTTAATCATTAAGCAGAACCGTGATACTGATCCACAATTCATTATCAAACATTAAACACAAATATATAATCAATAAGCAGAACTGTGATACTGATCCACAATTTATTATCAAACATTAAACACAAATATATAATCATTAAGCAGAACCGTGATACTGATCCACAACTAATTATCAAACATTAAACACAAATATATAATCAATAAGCAGAACTGTGATACTGATCCACAATTTATTATCAAACATTAAACAAAAATATATAATCATTAAGCGGAACCATGATACTGATCCACAATTTATTATCAAACATTAAACACAAATATATAATCATTAAGCAGAACCGTGATACTGATCCACAACGAATTATCAGACATTATACACAAATATATAATCATTAAGCAGAACCGTGATACTGATCCACAACTAATTATCAGACATTATACACAAATATATATTCATTAAGCAGAACCGTGATACTGATCCACAACTAATTATCAGACATTATACACAAATATATAATCATTAAGCAGAACCGTGATATTGATCCACAACTTATAAACAAGCATTATACACTGATAATAATCAGTAAACAGGACCATGATAGTGGTTCACAACTTATTATCAAACATTACACACAAATACATAATCATTAGATAGTGGTCCACAACTTATTATCAAATATTACACACAATCACATAATCATTAAACAGGATCATGATACTAATCCACAACTAATTATCAAACATTAAACACAAATATATAATCAGTAAACAGGACCATGATATTGATCCACAACTAAATATCAAACATTACACACTGATAATCATTAAACAGGATCATGACATTGATCCACAACTTATAATGAAACATTACATACTGATAATAATTAGTAAAGAGGACCATGATATTAAATCCACAACCTATTATCAAGCATTACACACTGAGAGTCATTAAATTGGACCATGATACTGATCCATAACTAATTATCAAGCATTACACACCAATAATAATCATTAAAAGGGACCATGATATTGATCCACAATTTATCATCAAGCAGTACACACTACACACTCAAAATAATCATTAAACATCACAAAGTTGAAAACTTAAATTTTTTTATATAATTAGGACTATTCTCCAGGAAACTTTTTGTCTCATTTTACATAAAGCATGGTCATCAACACAGGTTGGGGAGATGGGAAAGGGGAAGAGATGCACATATAAGAATCACATTTATTGCAAGTATTTACCATGCAAAACAAATTAATTTCCTACGTGCCACGAGTCCTTGTTAGGTCGAATATGGTAATCCCTATGTTTAGTCGAACATTCTCAGCAAAAATATAGAAACTATCTAATGAGTTTTATATTTATCTTGTATCCCATGTGCCAGTAATTGGTAATAGTCAATTTATTCATCTAACACTTGTACAATAATGTAGTTAACTGATATCTCTCACCTAAGGAACAACTATTTAGCATGCATCAAGTGTAATTTTCAGTGTTAAAATTTTTGAGCCACACTAAAAAAGAAGAACAACATTCAACTCCATCTTTCATAACAACTGATGACACTGAAAATTTCAAAGCTCCTAAGGTATAAAGATTAGAAATATCACTGATAATTAACCGAAGTTAAGTTTGTATCAAAATTATGTTTGCAACATGACAGAAACAACACAGTACTAGAGCAGTTTTGATCATCCACCATCAAAATCCCCTTGTTGTTTATTATGTCTGGCCTATTATGAGACAATCTCTGCTAACCACCAAGCTCCCCATGTCTCCCTTTGACCTGCAGTCCAATGTCTTCCTGCTATGACTGCATAAAGACGATAAAATAATACTACAAAATATCAATGTAATAGATTTTTTTAAACAACTGACTCTTGACCACTCAAAGCAACCTTAATATGGTTACCATATTTACAATTAATGTACCAAGTCTGGTGAAATTTCACCTCCTTTAGGAGATGAGTTATGGATAAATGGATAGATGAACTGACTGACAGGAACATCAAAATATTCGAAGCACTCAAGCATGCGGATAATAACTTTGACAAAATGCTTGTTCCACAAAATCACCAAGTCACCTGTGAAAGATTAGGCTGGGCCTACACCAAGAAACAAGCCTGACAGTGCCAGGAAATAAATCTGACAGTCCTAGAAAACATTTGTCATGAAAGGTTAATGCTACGCTGGTTTTTGCTACCCCGGTTGATGACGCAAACAAAAATGATGTGACCATGTCTTGCTTGCTTATGCAGATGAGACAAATATTGAGAATAAAATCTGCCTCTGACTTGAACTGAATATCTCTTCAAGAATAAATCTTACCCTTGTATCTGCCTTGTTGCTTTCTGTTGCCACCGGGAAGGTGAGATGGGAATGTGTTGACTCTATAGCCAGCCTTAGTGTAAGCATTTGTTGAACCCTGAAACCACAGGTGATTAATTCAGTCTTATATTAGGCACTATGTGTGAGATCTAAACTCACTGACCCATACGTATTTTCAAAATATGGATGACAAGCTTATTGCTTTAGGGACACTCTATAGATATTATGAACTGAGAGAGTGGCAGGTGTAAGGTCAAGTTGTTTACATTTGCAACATGCACAATGGAGAGAATGTTTGTATATGATGATGTTCCTTTCAAGTAGTGTGGCTGAAATTTCTTTGGATATTGTACTTGTGGAAATTGTACATGATCTAAGCACACAGCTAGCTAAAATGAAAGCTTATATGCTCAAGATCTCAGTTCCACCACTGAAATCTAAATGCTCTAGATCTCAGTTCTACCATAAAAGGTTGAATGCCCTAGATCTCATTTCTACCATTGATGTATGAATGATGTAGATCTCAGTTCTACTATTAAAGGTTGAATGCTCTAGATCTCAGTTCTAACAATGAAGTCTGAATGCTCCAGATCTCAGTTCTACCGCAAATGGTTGAATGCCTTAGATCTCATTTCTACCATTGATGTATGAATGATGTAGATCTCAGTTCTACCATTAAAGCTTATATACTCTAGATCTCAGTTCCACCACTGAAATCTGAATGCTCTAGATTTCAGTTCTAACAATGAAGTCTGAATGCTCCAGATCTCAGTTCTACCATAAAAGGTTGAATGCCCTAGATCTCATTTCTACCATTGATATATGAATATGTAGATCTCAGTTCTACCATTAAAGGTTGAATGTTCTAGATCTCATTTCTACCACTGATGTATGAATGATGTAGATCTCAGTTCTACCATTAAAGGTTGAATGCTCTAGATCTCAGTTCTACCACAAGAGTCTGAGTGCTCCAGATCTCATTTTTAACAGTGAAGTCTGATTGCTCCAGATCTCAGTTCTAACAGTGAAGTCTGAATGCTCCAGATCTCAGTTCTACCATAAAAGTATAAATTAATGCTCTAGATCTCATTTCTACTATTACAGGATGAATGCTCTTGATCTCATTTCTACCAATGATGTATGAATGCTCGAGATCTCAGCTGTACCATTAAAGTCTGAATGCTTTAGAGGTTGAATGTTCCAGATTTTAGTTCTACAATTAAAGTCTGGATGCTCTAAATCTAAGTTCAACCTTTAAAGTTTGAATGCTCTAGATCTCAGATCCACATGGAAAAAACATGTCAACTGACAAACCACACTCACTGACTTGAGAGAGTCTGTCAAGTGTTCTTAACCTTTTTTCGGAGCTGATAATTTTTTTCACCACGTATCCACAGTTCTTGTTCGGCTACAGTACCCTCACTATACAAGCTCTGTACAATAAGCTATCAACAATGCACAAGACTGCAATGAAAGTCTCAGTAGTGGATGATCCTGTTTCAAAGAATTTCAATTTCTTGTCCTTAATCTCTCATTATTAACTCCCAGCTGATTTAAAAATGTGGATCTGGACTTCAAACTTTAAAATCCTACAAATAGCTCTTCTACTTTTCTATCCTGCACATCAGGCTCGGCTAACATGGGCACGCAAGAAAGCCTGCCAGTAGCTTCTCGTGGGTCGGTGGTTCTTCCCGGGGTTTTCCAGGGTTCTTCCTCCACCAATTATACTGGCCGCCATGTATAGCCTATCTTGTGCTGAAAAATGGCGTTAAATCCTACAACAACAACAAATACAACTATCCTGCACAGAATAAACTGCTTTCACATAGTGAAAATAGCTTCAAGTGCACAGATTCTGTCCTCAATCCGATTGCAGTATTGCTTCACTCTCATATTCTTCTTTACAAATTTCTAAAACAGTGTTGAATTTTCCTTTTTCTGGTCGGATATGTTTGAAGTTTAAAAAGACCCATCTGATAAGAAATGTCATCTACAGCTCAACCAATAAAAGTCCATTTTGAGTAATATCTGGCACCATTTTCTTTAAAAGAACAGTCTGGTCCGCTAACTATTATCAATGCCAACATAATGAATCTATAAGGCAAAATTTCATACTAAAGAATGTAGTTGCTATAAATAGAAAACTGGGAAAGTACACGTAGCTCTATGATGGACAAATTAGCTCTTACACTATTCTTATCCAGCAGTCTTTCTATTTAGAATATTATAAAATTTTTATGATGAGTGGAATTCAAGAGATGGTGATAAAAATTACAAACACAAATTTTATTGCTTTGTTTTTTCTTTTTTAATGTTCCGGAAAAGCGTAATCCATACACATGAAAACATAAGATGTAATTTGGTGACAAAAAAAGCATAACGATTAAGCCAAAAGGATAATGGTTGGCATGTATGTCAATATGATGCCCGCTACAGGCTGAACCAGTTAAATGACAGATTTGGTAGCATTTATTCATTCACCTAGACAAAGTTGGAGGGTACATTTACCTGTGATGCCACAATAAGACATCGCTTTCCAAAGGGACAAACCACCATCAACCATTCCTGTTCAAAGTCAGCTGGCACCTCCACTAGCCATTCAGAAAGCATCAGCTGTAACATAAAAATTAAGAAGCTTCAGAAAAGCTGTCCATGTACGTGTATATTTTTGAATATTTCTCTATCAGCCCTCATCCCATCAAAGACCACACTTAGTGAGTGACAGTGAAAATGATGCATAGCAGATCAATCTGGTCAATAGGAGAAGGGAAAGTTTGCTGAGGTTTTAGGACCATGCTGAGAACTTACTGCATGCATTATCATACTTTGGTGTATTTCGATGGATTTCTTTCTGGAAATTTGGTATCAGCATTCTCAAGCTCTTTTCTGCATCCCAAATGTAATACAAGAAACAAACAACTGACATCAATTTCAGATGTACAACTGAACCATTTCTTCACATATAACAAGTAATGACAAAAAGCTGTTCTTATTGTCTTTCCAATTATGTTAGAAATGTTGAAAACACAAAAAAATGTATGCTTTGTACAAAATTTCAATTAGCAAAAGGACTCCTCTAAATTACATTTTACTGAACTCATGATGAAAACTATATTGCAGAGCTCTGTCCTGTTATGAATGTTTAAGCATCACATTAAAGACAACAATTCTTCCAAGAATGGTTAAGTGTCCAAGGGTACATAAATAACCTTGTGTGTGTGTGTAGATAACAAGCAATTGCTCCTAGGACTAATATAGGTAGCTGAATCATTTTTTTTCCAGTTGAAATGCATGCCAGATTCAGTCAAAATGTGGGTTAAAGTTTCTTGCTTGTCCCCATATATGGCAGTGACATATCGACAGAGACAATATCTTCCCACCTTCTAATCATCTTTCCGCTAATCACCATTCATTTGACACAGATTTTGGATTAGACCTTGTAGATTTACTGGTAGTGAATTTTCACTAATGACCTTTAGGTAGTAAATTCAAAGTTTTGGTGACAAATTCTGCTACTTATTACTGCTTCTTTAGAACCTTGCAAGGACAGTGGTAGTAGTGTGTGTGTGTGTGTGTGTGTGTGTGTGTGTGTGTGTGTGTGTGTGTGTGTGTGTGTGTGTGTGTGTGTGTGTGTGTGAGATTTGGATTTTTAACGTTGCTTTAACAATTTTTCAGTCATATCGCTATGATGTCTGCAGTGTGGCAGTTTATAGTGATGTCTAGCACTGGGGCAACATGCCGCAGACATGTAGCACGATGTCCCACCCAGTCACATTATCCTGACAGCAGGCCGACCAGTCCTAACACTAACCTCTTAATGCTGAACGCTAAGCGAGGCAGCTGTTAGTACCAGTTTTGTAAGTCTTTGCTATGACTCGGCCGGGGACAGTGGTAGTAGTGGTAAGTCTATAATCTCCCAACCTATTAAGTCCAAATCCATAAAAAACCAATAATTCCTTTTCAAACAATGGTTCAGCAGAGTGCTGCACCCTGTCTTCCAACAGCAAATTATTTTGCCATAGCTTTCTACATGTAGAAATAATACTAAAGTCCATTTATTCAGATAAATAATAGATCACAATCATTGTATCAACTTTTTATGTCTTGGCAAAAGTACATGAACAACTATACAGAACATATAAATTCAAACTTTATCCAGCATATTAGTGTTAGTAATGGAGATATTGCATTTTTAATACTAGTATATGAAATTCAAACAGTCCTACCATAATGTATTTTTTAATTTAAAATAGTTCTCTAATAAATTTCCTAATTACTCAAGTCCTTTTAAAATACTGTTTCATCATCTGTTATTGTTCAACAAGTTTCACTTGAGTAGATCATACAGAACCAAGCGACTTCTTTGATACAAATTACCACTAGGTGTGGCTAAGATAAATACAACAGCATATCAGTACGCATACGGCCCTAGAGCGTTTTTTGGGGGGCTTTTCAATGAGTTTTGTAAAATATCTTCTTTGTACATTACTTTCTTTATCACTACATACAAGGTAAAAATAAACCATTATTACAACACAACAAGCAATGAAATGCAACAGTAGCGATCCATGTCATGCCTTATTTGATCTGCCCAATTTTTCATCCCATTTATTATTTTTTGGAAAATATGCAGATAACAACAATTCTGAATTTAAAAAGTGCTATACATTTCATTCAGTTGAAATGTTTTGTATTTTCTCAGACAAATTCAAGGAGCTTGGGAAAACAATCGAGGAGTTTTTCAACAAACTGAAGGAATTTTCAAAAATAAAGAAAGAATAGGGGAATGGCTTCAAGGATCGTCTTGTGTGATCCAATGATACTGCGCAGACTGTCAACTGATGATGAACAGAATATAGAGTTTATGGTTTTGATTTGGAGGACTTGAGGCAGGTGCATGCCAAATTAGAAACTCTGCATGATATTGCTGACATAGAAAACAATTAATGTTCACTCTATTGAAAGTGAAAAATATTTATATCTAACTTTAAAAGTGTTTGTTTGACTTTTCTACTGTGCACACATTATCCATATTACAATTGGTCAAACTTAGTATTCATGCTTTTGTTTCCAAACATAATACATTATTTCCAGCCCCATCTCACTCTCCCCCACCCCCAACACAAATCCTCTTAAATCCAGACTCTCTTTCTGAAGCTGAGAAAACATGTACTTATTTGTTTATGGTCACTTACATCAACATAAACAACCACTATGTTATTACTGCAATTATTTTCAGAGCATTATTTCTGGGACCACTTAATTATATTTTAGAGACATTTTTAAAGATTACTGCAGTGGTGCCTATGATTCAAAGCCAAGAGATGTACTTTGTTTGGTGCAAGGTACAATCCTCAATGACACCATAATGTAAATAAGGTCACTAAATCATATAATATTTCTGGTTTTTCTAGTACCACATTTTAATGAGACAGGTACTGAACTTTTCAAGAGAGAAAATGTAACTACTGATGACTTTTGCCCATTTCTATGCAATAATGCAAAATCTGAAACAAATAAACCAGAATACAAATAGGGAAAATTTATTATTAAATTGGGTGCAACATTGTGTTAATGCTCACAGCTTTCCACTGTCTGATGAAATGCAAATTATAAACAGAAATGAGAACACAGGACAATTAAATATATTCAAATATTTTTCAATCAAGTTAAATTAATTTATAATATTGCCATCTAATAATTCATAATGGTAGTCCCTTAACAATTATAAATTAATTATAAATAATCTAATGATTGAAAAAGTATGGTGATCAATAAGCAGAACAAATCTAAAGTGTCCCAAGATTTAAATAGTACATGAAAAAATTGCTATAATGTCATGTCCCAAGTTTTACTTGGCATGAACAAATTATTTTTAAAAATAATTAAGGGTGTCCTGGCTTTTATAGTGTCCCAAGACTTGCTGTCATTTATGTAAATCAAACTAAGTAAATATACTTAATCTAAGCCAGTTGTTGCTGTTGTTGTTGTTGTAGGGTTTAACGCCATTTTTCAGCACAAGATAGGCCATACATGGCGGCCAGTATAACTGGTGGAGGAAGAACCCTGGAAAACCACCAGGAAGAACCACTGACCCACGAGAAGTTACTGGCAGGCTTTCTCATGTACCCACGTTAGCCGAGCCTGAGACTCGAACCCACACAGACAGAGGTGAGATGGCAGTGATCCGGAACGGTGAGCGCTTTAGAACACTCGGCCACTCAGGGCCCCAATCTAAGCCAGTAAAATCTGATATCTTGATCACAGTAACCTTCTTTTGTTTTAAGTGTGTGGAACTAAACGAGATGCATACAATCATCTGATCTAGCATGAACTGAGCTTAATAAATATATATAAAACACAAAATGTAACCAAAAAGACAGCGAAGCATGAACTATGGGTCAGAGTGACCTGCTTTTGCTATGATAGTTTAGTATTTGTCAAAATGCATCCCTCATCAAGTTTCATGAATCTTAGTATTACAGTATGTATACAAGGTGTAGATTATTTGTTGAGTCATCACCTAAATGCAAAAACAGTGAAATGTGAAAAATAGGTCACAGTGACTTTCTTTTGTTGTAAGGTGATTTACTATATGATATGCAAACAATCAACTAGTTTAAAGATTCTAACATGAAATAAGCTTGAGAAATAAACTTAAACCTGAAGCATGAAATGGGTTGCAGTGAAATACTTTTTGCAATGATTGTGTAGTACTCAGCAAAATGCATCTCCTGACCAGGTTTTATGATTAAATGTTTACTAGTATGTATACAGTGTGCAAAAAAGTTGTGGATAATGCTAAAACTTATCCAACTATGTACATTTAATATACAAAGTAAGCCCCCTCTCCAGGGGCTAGGTCCTATGAAACCCACTCAAATTTTTTCCATAGGACCTAAGATGAAGGAATGGCTGGTATACATAGTACAAAAGCTCGCTTCTACTTTCTCCAGGATTTTCATCTTGTGGGGGAATTCCCCTCTAGCAAACTCATAAGAAGGGATTTTCAATTTTGTAAAGGTTCAATTTTCCATAAGAACAGTATCTATAAAAAGACCCCATCGTTTCAACAAACATGATGTGATAAATAGTTTGTTGATGGATAATGATAAAACTATTGTATCTTCATTAGCAGCATAACTGTGACATGTAATAATGGCACTACATCAGAAGCATTAGAACTACACATAACATGGCACTACATCTGAAGCATTAGAACTACACATAACATGGCACTATATCACAAGCACTAGAACTATACATAACTGCACAAACATTATCACCTAATACCAGACAGCATGTCTGCCATTATACAGCCTTGTGTGTGTGTGTGTGTGTGTGTGTGTGTGTGCATGTGTGATATGGATTTTTAACATAGCTTTAACAAATTTAGTCATATGCTACAATGTCTGCAGTGTGACAGTTTATAGTGATGTCTAGCACCGGGGCATAATGCTGCAGACATGTAGCATCGTGTCCCACTTAGTCACATTATCCTGACACCAGGCCAACCAGTCCTAACACTAATCTCTTAATGCTAAGAGACAAGCAAGGAAGTTGCTAATAGCGTTTTCATAAGTCTTTGGTATGCCTCAAACAGGCTCTGAACCTGCGACCTCCTGCATCCAAGGTGGATTCTCTAACCACTTAGACCATATGGTAAAATGCTTTTTCATAACTAGATACTCAATGAAAATGTCTCATTGCTCAAATGCAAAAAGTCACATTGTAAGTCAAGCACTTACAAGATCTGATCAAACTGTTAATAATAATGAATGCTGTAAGTTTCGTTGCACTCACAGTGAACAGAATGTGCACTACATATGGGGGCACTTGAATAATCACTCATCCAGAAGCAAACACTGTAAAGATGACCAAGAAAACTAAACCAGATGTCATTAACATTGATGATGTCTCTGCCACCTCCTACACTAATGGAAAAGTGATACAGCATCCCATGTCCTGCTTTGCTAAACAAAAGCTGAACAAATTTAAACCCATGATACTTGCCTGATCCTGATATTCCCTATTTGATCTCCTGTAACCCGAGTATGATTCTGAAGATAATTCCATTTTCTGCTCCTTGGATCCCCCACTATCCCAACTGCCTGCCGTCAACTTCCGAATGTGATTGGCAAAGTTGAATCGTCGACTACATATTGACAAAATGTTTGAATTAGAATTCTAGATATCTATCACATTTTTATTTGTTTCATTAAATATGACATTTTCATGTCTGACTAAATCCAAGCATGAACACCAAAGACCCTGAATTGCCATATAATCTGGTGAAGGTAAGAGATTGTAAACAAAACTTTCCTATGTATATCTATAATTTCTGTAACTTGTATTTATGACTGTAAATTGTAGTGATTATCTTCAGGTGAAATTTCATATGTGCATAGGATCTATTTTAAAATATTAAGAAGATAAAATTGCATAGGATCTATAAATAGATGCTTACATACATGTTTACAGTTACTAAAATTAAATTATTGGTAAATATGCTGACAAGTTTCTGGCTGTTTCCCATTTGACAGGTTAGTCAGGTGGGTTTTTATAACAATGAAGTTATTTTCCATTGGATGGATTAGATTTTGTGAGTTGTTTTATGATGATGGAGATTTGCAATCTGTAATGTAACAATTAGTTACAATATGCATGATTTACCCTTTCGTCTGTATATAAGTTCCTCGGACTGGACAATTTTCTCATTCTTATTTCTTGTGTTTTTGTTCTTACATCAAGTCTGCAGGCATATTTTTATGTTGTATTTATATGTTATTTGAGAGGAAACATTTATTTGGATTATTTAGTGGAAATAGAAACTGCTCATTGGACTATAATATTATTTTGGAACTACTGTGAATTATTTAAATGAGTTCTGGACAATGTCATTTTGGAATCAATTCATAATACTCTAAATTCCTCTTAAATTTTCATATTTTTAACCTTGATAATTTGTTTGTTAAGTTTGACAAAACTTGTTGGTTTTGCTTCTTTCCGTTACTTAGTTGATGAGTAGTAATAGAAATTGAGGGCTCATCTGGGATACAAATTTTAGACATATTTCTGAGAAATTCAAAACATTTTTGTCGAGTACAAGGAAATTTTTGATGCCATAGGAATAATTATTAAGTCTCTAGCTCTGAAATGAATTTAAAAGAATTTAAATAAAAAAACCAGACAGAAAGAGAATTAAGAAAACTTCAGCTTCAAAGAGATGAAATGAAAATGCAAATGCAGAAAGAAGAGAGACAAATTCAAAAAGCAGAAAGAGAACTTCAAATTCAAATGCAGAAAGAATTACAAATTAAGAAGGAAG
>JAECUM010026555.1:0-20978 GCA_016617855.1 Megalonaias nervosa
TCGATTCGTCCACGCTGATCTGGAATTCGTGCGTCATAAGAATAATACTGATAATCGCGCACAGACTCATCTTTAAGAACTGGTGCGTCCATGTCAAACGCGGGGTCAGATATGCGCTTAAACATCTTTATTATTATCGTCTTCGTCTAACTCGAAGACCACTTCCTGCTATCAGACTAACGGTTATATTTTTTTCCTTCTCAGACATCGGGATATCAGCTAACTCCGCTAGTTTTTGATTAGCTGCTTGATTTATTATTTTACTTACACTTGCTGGCATCACTTCAGTGCTAGGTAATTTCACAGGTCGGGTCGGTCTGCGTATTAATCGTGATAGTCTATCTTTAATTGCTGAGAATGTTTTGCTAGCGAGATTACCAACAGCACCTATACCTTTTTCACGAACAACATCAATAGCTTTCATTCCCAGCTGCTTTGCAATCGGTATTGCTTTTGGGGCTATCCTTCTAAACAGACCCTGAATAACATCACCTAATCCATCTCCGTAGGTCGTTTTATATACCGGTAATCGAGAGTTTATTACCCTGACCATGGTAGGTCCACGTTGAGTACCATGCACGATCATTGTTATTATTAAGTGATTTTATCACTAATTACATACTTAATCACTATAATAATCGTCGGCGATTTCATTAATGAGGGACCGATACACATTAATAT
This sequence comes from Megalonaias nervosa, assembly GCA_016617855.1. Taxonomy (NCBI): domain Eukaryota; kingdom Metazoa; phylum Mollusca; class Bivalvia; order Unionida; family Unionidae; genus Megalonaias; species Megalonaias nervosa. The sequence goes on from JAECUM010026555.1 coordinate 682, forward strand.
CCATGATGCTGCCACTAAATAATCGTTTACAAATATCAGCTACTTCATTAATGATTTCTGGGGAATTATTACCAGCTCTTTTTCCTCCAATGAGAATTTCTAATCGATCGACATCAGCAAGAACATTATTGGGACAAGTAATAAGACCACTTCCTAGACCACTTCCAGTTGCGCCTGGATCGTCTTGAAATTCTTCCTCCTCCCTACCTGTTGTTTGGGCTAGTTGTAGTTGTTGTGATCGTGGTAATTTAATCTGTGGTGATTGTGGTAATATTGCAAATTCTTCTTTTTGTTCTCGTTGTCGTTGTCTTTCTTGTTGTTGTTGTAGTATCTTGTGTTGTTGTAGTAGTGGTTGCAGTCGTGGTATTGGTTGCTCTGGTGATGGAAATTTGAGATGTGGTGATGATATTGGTGATAATTCAAATTGTGGTGGTGATGGTTGTCTCCGCCGTCGAGATTTCTGCTTTTTTGATGATGTAACTGGTATTCCAAATTGTTCTTTCACTTCATTAACTTTATTAACAAAATCATCATATTCTTCTTTATATTTTTTACTGATTTGTGAAATATCCTTGTACTCCCGAAATACCCTAGCATTCCACTCGTTTTCTGGAGTGTTATAAAATTCTGGCTTTAGAAACTGACTCCGAATCTGATATCCCATCACAGCAACTTCAACAGGATCAGTCATAACTGCTTCATAGCCTCGTTGATTAAAATACCGAGTTTTTAATTCTGGTTTAGACAGATCCTCGACAATATTTTTAACATCTTGAATTTCAGCGCGTGTTTTATCGGCAGACTCTATAGCTTCCTTAATTTGGTTTGGTAATGTTCCAATAACCTTCTGTGTTGCAGTTGTAGCCTCAGCTGTTTTCTCTAACACAGGTTGAATACCTTTAGTGGTCTCAGTGATAGGTTTAAATAACTGTTTTGTATCCTCCTCAAATTCAAATTGAGATTCCTGACGTGATTGTAGCTGTTGCTTAACAGAATCACGAACAGGTAGATATTTTTAATTGCCTCTAGTCGCTCTCGAGCTAATTTAGCTGAGTGTGGTTCTCCAGTACTCATTATTGATAATATCTATAATGGCTGTTTAATTTATAGCAGCAGAGAGGGTGAATGACATACGTATGTGACCAGATTGTGAAAAAATCTGGTCAATTAAAGAAGTTTTCATTATTAATGCAAAAACTTCTTTTTTTTCAGCCTTCGTAGGAACCCTTAATTTTCAAAAATAAGGTCTCTACAAAGTTGTAGGGTTCACCCTCTCTGCTGCTCAACTGCATACTTTAGAAGGTACGTCGTTCAGTTCTGTTGGCTGTTACGATTGTCACTAATTGTGAATGATAAACTAAGCATAGTGCAACATGTTTTATTGACAGTAAATGCCATGTTTATGTATATATATCCGTGTGCTTTTCTACAATGGATTCTGGGGCCCCGAGTGGCCGAGTGGTCTAAAGCGCTCACCGTTACGGATCACTGCCATCCCACCTCTGTCTGCGTGGGTTCGAGTCTAAGATTCGGCGAATTTGGATATGTCAGAAAGCTTGCCAGTAGCTTCTCGAGGGTCGGTGGTTCTTTTCGTGGATTTCCCGGTTTCTTCCTCCACCATTAATACTGGAGGCCATGTATAGCCTATCGTGTGCTGAAAAATGGCGTTAAGCCCCACAACAACAACAACAACAACGGATTCTACGGTATGTCGAATAGGCCACGTATAGGGAAAGAGTTTGTTGGGACCCAGCAATTTTATGAAATCTGGCGACTATCGCTAGCCTAAATTTGAAACATTGTACCAAGAAAGTTAACGCGAAATGTAGCGAAGCAGCTGGTATGTGGCAGTCCACGAAATATCTGCACTTGAGTGCAAGATTGTAAAATATTGAACGATTCTGACAGTGTAAAGTTAACGGAGAAAAAAAACATTAGCATATAATAAAGGCTAATACAATGACAAAGGTCTACCAAGTAGGTCAGACCAGATATTTGCACGCACACAAGTCTACAGTAGCTGCACATATGTCTATAAATAAAGATACGCACAATGCACACAGTAATCTGACTGAAACGAAACCTTCTTATCAATTTACTGCATAAAACCACAGGGGCTCGCATCGTTGCTTACAATTTACTTGTCCTCCCTTGTAGTTATTATATAGTACATGTATGACAGGTAAATTGTAAGCAACGATACGAGCCCTGTGCATAAGGGCCATTCTTAATCTCAGGGTATAAGGTTATTAAAGTATTTGATAAAGGATCATATGCAATGCACTACTCACGCGCAAACCACGTACGAATCATAATGTGGAACTCAGGCGGTTGAGACTGGGAACCAAGTGGTGAGTACTCGATTCTTTTGAGCAATGCATCTATTTTAGCTATCAATCTATGTACTCATAATTAGGTTGAATAATTAAAATTGACTAAATTGTCGACATATGATAGAAGTATATGGGGATACTTTAGCGTCAATGGGAAAATATATTACAAGACCCCCCTGGGAACGTTTGGCGTCACGATTTCCCGAAAAAAAGGCACACCCTGGGACACTATAGCGTCAGTGGGAATTTGTATAGGGACAATAGGAATGGAACAGGTAGGGTGACGTCACGGGACTGGATACTTGCAACAACGTAGCAAGTGGCTGACCTGAATACGCGTAGCTACTCTAGGCAGAGACAAATACAATAGAGAGAAAGAGACATAGATAAACACATTTATAACACATATAGAGGAAATTTTTGAATAAATATCTTTTCGAGGCATATGAAAGTGGTCCTGAAAAGGGCTATTGTTTGTTATGTTAACACCATAACATAGAGAGCAACGCATAGGTCTTCTTCTCTTCCTCAAACTTTGTCTAACCTCTGGTCCGTAGATGAGAGTTCGCTTCAGACAATCTTGTCTTTCCACATAGGTCCTTCTTTTCCAAACAGTAGTATCTGTAATCCGGATGATGGTCCATGATGATTTCACATACATGGGTAAGTCCGTACGGAAAAACAACGTCGATACGAAAGTAGAGGATTCATCGTTGGTCCACATCTTTGTGACGAGAACAGGTGAAGGGAATGAAGTGAACCGCGTTTATTTACAGTGGAAGACCGGATCGAAACGGATTGAAATTGTTCACCAATCCCAACACGCGTTACAAAATTCAGTCACTTCACAGAGTCTGTCTTCCAATCCGAAGAGAGCTACCTGTGACGTCACATTCCCTATATAGGTGCGCTAGCGTCTGTGCGCAGTGAATCGATGCGGTATTGTTTTGTGAAACATGACTGAAACTAAGAAGACGATGAAATGGGGTGCACCGACTTTGGAGACGAAAAGCGATGGCATAGCAGTGGCTATCAAAGTTAACACAGCGCTACTTCCTGAAAAGGTCGATTTCAACTGGGATTTAGTAGATTTTCTCTCTTTGCATGAATTTGTTCCGGTACCAGTACCTTCACCACCTTCTCCTTCTTTACCACAGGTCGAGGATTTTAAACAGAGACAGAAAGAAGAATTGGAGAAATTTTTACAGCATCAGAAAGAGGCAGAACAAGCATTTCTCCTTGAACAGCAACAGCGAGAAGAAGAGGAAAGAAGGAAACGACAGGAACAACCGGCAGAGAAGAAACAAGGTCTAGGAGAGAAGGGGAAGGAGAACAGTGAACCTCAAACGGTAACGGTACTCTTGGACATTTTGGCCGAGTTAAGAAGCCTGAAACAAATGTATCAGACTTCTTTATTACGACCCAAGAGAAAAAGACCTTCCCGAGCCAAACAGTCCTACCCGGTTACTACACCTCAGATACCACCCCAAGTGATTTCTACCAAATCACTGACAGGAGCAAGTCCAGAAGTAGGCCCTGGCCGTAGCAAAGGCTTAAGGCAGTTAAAGTTGATTGCTTCTCGTTCCTGAGTTTGTTCTAAGAAAAAAACAAACACCCAACGGTCCTTTTCAGGGCCACTCATTTCTTTCGAAAAGAGATAATATTCATTTTGACTCAATCAATTAAAACTCAAAAATCCCTTTTTTTAACCCTATGATGTACCTGTGTGAGTGCGTGAGTGTAAACCCTTATTCTAAAAAAATCAAAACCAAGAGACACTTACTTTTTTTCAGTCTGGTCTATTCTGGTACAAATTTTCACAATCCAATGTCACAACACAACACAACACTTTTTAAAAAAAGTTCATAGACTTCTTTGTCCTTTACCTTGTTTCACTCTGTTTTTTAAATTTCTTCACTTTCACATTTTTTCCTCCTCTTCTTTCTCACTTTTTTCTCTTCTTCTTTTCTTTTCTATCTTCTTTCTGAACGTGTCGGGGTTCTTCTTTTGCCGAGGGCACCTCTTCTTCTTCCTCCTTTTGCTCCTGTTGTTTCTTAGGGAACTCTGAAGACCAATGTCCTTTCTCTTGACAATGATAACAGGTATCTTGACTTTTGTCTCTTCTGACACTGGTCTTGCTTTTTTGACGATCTGGACATTCTGTAGCCCAATGCACTTTCTTCTGACAGATATAGCAACTATCTTGACTTTTATCTCGAATAGAGGGGGAGTAGTCCGTCGGCTTGTCTGAAGAAAACTTTCGTATGACACCTCGCAAAGCTCTAATCAGAAGTTCGATCTGTGTGGGTTCTTCCATCGTGCTGGTCGGCTTGAGAGCGAAATGAATACTGAGAGGGAAGGTACCAACCCTTTATATATACACCGAGTCTGACATGGATATATAGGGTTCATGGTGTTTTAAATGTAGCCATTTGACTTTTTGCAGTCAAGATGAAACGATCGCATCATTTCATAAAGAAAGGAAAAGACAGTAAGAGGCAGAAACGTGATTTATCGCCTCGCACAGTAGCTGAAGTCTTGGCTCAAATTCATGCCAGCGATTTTGAAGATGAGATGAGTGAGCCAGAATCCAGATCTAGAGAGTCTACACCCAGTCAAAGTCCATCACCACCAGTAAACCCTGAAACGTACTACCACATTCGAGAGACGGACAAACGCTCCTCTAGAAAAATTAGAACCACAGCCTACACGTACACAGTGAAGTTTAAAGATTTCAAGTCCGACGTACCGCTGGAGAAAGCAGAAGGGTTCATCACCGATGTGTGGGATTCTTTGTTAACAACACTGAAACAGCAATGTGAAGCCAAAGAAGACGATCGCTTGAGACTTTCCATTCATCACGACAGTTTGAAGTCATCCGTTTGGATCTAGTTTAGAAGCCCAGCAGAATTGACACCTTCCAAAGTCATCGACAAGATTCAACGCGTGCAACAATCCAACGACAAGTTTCACATCACCGACGGAAAAGCGACACTGTTCATGACCCACGTGTCTCTTCCTCAAGGGACGGGACGCAAAAAGGTGTTATTGGTAGACAACCTTCGCAGCTCCAAAAAGAGTCTCGTCCAAATTAACAACCCTCAAGACAAGATGTGTTTAGCCCGTGCCATCGTGGTGGGACGAACGTATGCTGACAAGAACGATACAGTAGAATGGAAAAGAGCCTAGAAAACTATTCAACAATCGGACCGAGCCAAACAACGAAGCGAAGCAGAACACTTGTTACAGCAAGCGGGGATATCCAAAGACACCGCTTGTGGCATTCCTGAAATGCAAAAATTGCAAGACGTCTTAGGTCCACGCTACACCTTGAAAGTACAACCTCAAGAAGTGCGCAGACCTCTGTTGTTTCGAGGCAAAAATTTCAAAGACGGAAAATACATTCACGTCTATTATCACGATGAACATTTTAATGCCATTACCAGTATCACCGGTTTCCTGGGATACGGTTATTACTGTGAGAAATGTGACTATGGCTATAACAATCGAGAGCAACACAAGCATTGCGGATCGAAATGTGAGGGATGTTTAGCCTCTAAGTGCTGTCTGGACCAAGGAGAAGAACGAGTGCATCGCTCTGCTTGCCAGCGCACGTTTGTCAGTTCAGCCTGTTACCAACAACATCTAAAACACAATTTTTACAGCAGAAAAGTGCTTGTCAGCTCCTGAGATTGTGCCCAACTTGTGGACAAGGCATACGTACCAACAGTGCCAAGGCACATGTATGTTCAGGAAAGAAGCGATGTCACATTTGTCGCCAAATCGTGAACACCAATGCTACATTCAAAAATACCAGTCCAAACATCAAGAAGACGATAATGACCAGAAGAAAGGCAATTTCATCTTTCTCGATTTCGAATGCATGCAAGAGACTGGCATTCACATTCCTAATTTCTGCGTGGCTCACCGAGCGTGCGAGAAGTGCATCCAAGAGCCTATCTTTATTCATTGCCTTCATTGCAGCAAGATTCCTGGAGGACGTGAAAAAATCTTTCGGGGACCAAACACGCCAGCTGATTTCGCCCAATGGATCTTAAACCCTATCCAAACACGCCAGCTGATTTCGCCCAATGGATCTTAAACCCTATCGACTAGACGTGGAGCCAAGAGGACATCGAACGTTACGGAGATTGTCATCGCTATGCTACGGTGATGGCTCACAATTTCTCGGGATACGATGGACAGTCTCTTTTGAGATACTATACGGAACAAAGCACCGAACGTCCTAAAGTGATTTTGAACGGAGCCAAAATCATTTCCATGCAAGTGAGACACGTGCAGTTTAAAGATTCTATGAGTTACTTGGGCATGCCTTTGAGTCGCATGCCTAAAACGTTTGGAATGACAGAGATGGCCAAAGGCTATTTACCACACTTTTCCAATACCGAAGCCAATCAACACGCCGTTCTACCCCATTTGCCCGAGGCTCACTACTACGACCCCGACAACATGCGTACCTAACAACGAGAAGCTTTCTACGCTTGGCACCAGACTCACGCCTCGGACCCCTTCGACTTTCAGGAAGAAAGTATTGTTAAAGTATTGTCGTTCCGACGTGGACATTTTACGGCGTTGCTGTGGAAAATTTCGAGAACTGTTCATGGAACACGGAGGAATCGATCCTTTTAAAGAAGCCTGCACCATTGCCAAAGCGTGTTCCTTAGTGTACCGCCAACGATTCATCCCCGAAACACTCTAGCTGTCATAAGTCCTCAAACAACCAATTTTGTCAAACGTCAATACTCGGTCAAAGCCCTACGCTGGCTACAATACTTGTGCGACAAGGAAGACAAATGGATCCAACACACCCGAAACAGAGGAGGCGAAAAGACTATTGGAAGGTATTCGGTGGATGGCTGGGACTTAGAAAACCCCAAGATCGTGTATGAGTTTAACGGTTGCTTATTTCACGGATGTCCCATCTGTTACCCTCAACGTGACACTACAAACCAGTTGTTTACAACGGACCATGGAAGACTTGTACCAGGCCACATGTCAGCGGCGCTTGAAGTTATAAGAGCAAGGATACCAAGTGGTAGATATATGGGAACACGAGTACGATCACCGTTTGGAAACCGATCCCGAGTTTAAGCGCATCGTGGAAAGTTACAAGCTGGTGGACCCACTGAACCTGCGGGACAGTTTGTACGGAGGACGGACGAATGCCACCTGTTTGCTGTACCAAGCCAACGAGGAGAAAGGAGAAGAAATCAAATACTTGGACGTGTGTTCGCTGTATCCTTACGTCTGCAAATAGTGTCACTTTCCCGCAGGGCACCCACAATTGCTGACGGAACACATCGACATGCAGAACATTCGCCAATACGAAGGATTGATCAAGTGCAAAGTGTTGCCTCCATCGAACTTATACCATTCCACTTTACCTCACCATTGCCAAGGAAAAATGATGTTTCCCTTGTGCCGTACTTGTGCCGAAACGTGTAATCAAGACCAACCTTGTCAGCACAGTCAGGAAGAACGTGCCTTAACGGGAACGTGGGTCAGCGTGGAATTGTTCAAAGCTCTGGACCTGGGATACCAACTGTTAGAAATGTACGAAATTTACCATTTTCCCAAGACACAAAAATACCAAAAGGGCGACGAGACTCAGAAAGGCATTTTAACAGACTACGTGAATGCCTTTTTAAAATTGAAACAAGAAGCCAGCGGTTATCCTTCCTGGTGCCACTCTCCCGAAGGCCAAAAGAAATTCAAAGAGAAATACTGGGAGCAGGAAGGCATCACTTTAGACCACGTTGAGAAAAACGAAGTCGATCGTTTGCCAAAGTGAAGTTAAATTGTTTGTGGGGCAAAATGGCACAACGACCGTGTTTACCTAAGGCGGAGTATTTGACACAACCTTCTCGCTACTTCCAGATGATTCAGGACAAAACCAAATACATAAAACACGTGGACGTCGTTCGTGAGGACTTGATCTTAGTCAATTACGAAGAAGAACTGGACTTTGTAGAAGCCGACGAATTTGGAAATGTCATCATTGCGGCTTACGTGACAGCCCATACTCGCTTAAAACTACGAAGCTTTAGAACTGTTAGGAGATCGTGTGCTGTATTTTGACACGGACAGTTGCATTTACATCGATCGTCTGGGTCAACCTCACCCTACCATCGAAGGAGACCGTTTAGGAGCCTGGACGGACGAGCATCCCGACGACAAGATTCTAAGTTTTGCAAGTGGCGGTCCCAAAAATTACGGCTACGAATACCGGGACCCACAAGGAGAAGTGCACACCGAGTGTAAAGTGAAAGGATTGACTCTCAATTATCGCACCAGTCGACTGGTGAACTTTGGCGTCTTGAAAGAAGCCTTGCAGTCTGGAGAGGATGGAAATTTTAAAGTGACCACCCACGAACCGCACAAGATTGTACGTTTACCCACACACCAAATCGTCAGCCGGCCCTTGGAAAAAGTCTATCAAATCGTGTGCCAGAAGCGAGTTCGGCTTCCCAACCACTTCACTTTACCGTACGGTCACGCCGATATTGGCCAGAATATAAAAAAGGACAACGTTCAAGACCGATAGTTCATTGTCACTACCATTGCCAAGCGAGAAAGATGAATCCTTTCAAACAGCAAGTATCAAGCAAGAGTAAACTCGAGTACGATGCTGTGCCTTGCGATGGCAGGTATGCCGTACGCTATGACCTTAGCGATTCAGTACCACATCATTGGAACTTTTGCTATAACTACTACTGCCATACCTACCATGGAAAGTGATGCTGTGCGTGTCAAACCTGACAGATGCGAAAGCGATGCCACTCGTTATCGTACGTCTTTTCACTTTACTGGTTTTCATGGTGGATGTCATCATTATGAAACCTTTCGGCTACCACCCTACGGATGTCATGCAAATTTGAGCACACTCCTGTATATTTCACCATACCCTCATCGAAATGAACCTGTGAAAGACGAATATTCCTTCTCTGTACGATTGCCTGAATACTGCGATTTTGAAAGTCGGATCCAAACCTTCCGAGGAAAATGGCCAAAATATCTGGGAGGACCTACACCCGAAGAATTAGCTAGAGCTGGATTTATCTACATGGGCGAATGGGATAAAGTCAAGTGCTTCAGTTGCGGTGTGTCACTTCACGAGTGGGAGAAGAAAGATTGCGCTTACCTGGAACATGCTCGATGGTCTCCAGATTGTCACTACCTACCTTTAGTGGGACCTTGTCACTGAAGTGGAGATACCATGTCGTTTAAGAAAGCAGCTGTTTGGCTAGGAGTCAAACGTTGGACAACACCTAGACAAGTATTTAAACCCCATGTAAAAAATAATATTCAAAGTTTACCAAAAGAATTGCAAGAGAAGATCTACAAGGACATTTGGCAGGGACTTGCCAGAGCCAAATCTCAATTAGTGACTGTAGAACTTTTGTGTCGAGAAATTCACAAGAGGAAATTGACAAAAGTCAACAAACAAGTCAGATTTTTCTGGATCAAATGTGCGTTCATCCGCTTTAGACCATTTACATTTGAAGATTTTATTGACATTCTTGACCGAATCCTGGAATGGCAGTGGTAAGAAATGACTCACTATGTTCGTTACTTTCGCTCTAGGAGAAGTGTTTGACTGACATTGTCATGGATACTTTACAAGAGAACATTGGTGGTTTGCCTGTGGAGTTGAGAGAACGCATTTACCGCGAGTTGGTCAAAATACAAGTGAAACGCAAAGAACCATTGCATCCGTTACGTCACCGATGTTTGAACCACTGGTACCTAAATGCTATAAGAGGACTGATTCTGATGAAAGTGTTCCAATGGTCAGACATTGACGAATCGCGTGAAATTCATAAACTGTTGGATGCCACTCATTCAACTTACAAGGTGATCCTAATACACCGAATTCCAACGGACGAGTTAGAGGATTACAACAAATCTTTACAAGAACAATTCTTTCTAGTTAAGAGGAAACTTCTGTGCGACGTGTGGTGTGTGAGTTAGTGACTAAACATTTTTGGTACAGTACTAAAATAAAATCGAGGCTGTTCAACAAGTACACTTATTACCTTACACCAAAGAGGGTATAAAAACGGAAAACCATGCCAGGACCGTTATCATTCGTGATACAACAGATTCCGTGGAAGGAAATCAATGACACTATTCAAACGGTGGAGGATTACAAACACCTATTACGAGAACTGTGTCCATTGAATTGGGGTCGACGTGTGGTGTTTGTCTTAATGACTTGCTTTCTGGGATTTCGTTTACCAGCCGATTCTTTGTGGACTCTTTACGAATAGTACATCCCACTCCAAAAAGCAAGAAAGTGGTTCCTTTAAATGTACACGAAAAACTCATTCTGCTCAAAGCTTTGCGCTTTCATCTCGATACTTCTCGACAACCTCTTCAGGAAAGAAAGATTCGTCAACTTTTAGGTACTGAAGATGTGTACGATGATGTGTGTGTAGCTTGTGACTTACACCCTCTCTGGAAAGATGTACGTCACTGGAAAAGTTGGGGGTTTGAGGCATGGACAAAAGAAGTGGCACACTATGCCCAAGATTTGTCATCCTAAAACATTAAAACATTCAGTGAAAAAAGTAACTTTTAAACCAGTGTTAGTGACAGTGCCAGAAGAAGAAGAAGTGACCGAGGAAAACCACTCTCTTCAGGACAGGACCGTTATCGACATCCCCGAATGGCCATTCCGGGAGGACTCTTGTGTGACTGTGCCAAGGAGTGTAGAGACTCTAAGAACATTACACACTGCCCGATTTTACCTCTTGATCACCACAAATGTTGTACAGAGACTTGTTTATATTCCACTATGATCGTTTTGATGAGTCTTTAATTCATGTACTTAGTCATTTGGCTTTTATGTATTTTTGTCTTTCGTGTTGTTCACTTTTAAAGATGACAATAAACGTGTCCTTAAAAAAGTATAAAAACTCTTGTCTTGTCTGTCTTCGTGTCAAAAGTGACATTTCTTACACTACTATGGCTACCTCTACTGTCTCTGCTTCCTCTTCCTCCACTGTCAAAGTCATTGACGAACACGTAGATCGGACTAGTTGGGAGGCCTTGTATCTTCGCCATCCCTTTAACATGCTCATTGCCGGACCTAGCGGTTCAGGCAAAACCGAATTTGTCAAACGTTTGATCGAACATAAACATCATTTGATCGATCGTCCACCTCAACGTATCGTGTGGTGTTACAAAGAGTGGCAATCGGCGTACAGCCTTCTGCGAGAAAGTCAAGGCGATTCCATCGTTTTTGTGGAAGGCATTCCTGGCGAAGACGACGGGATTGTGTCTGACTCCAGTCAAACTCATTTGGTTATTTTTACGACATGTTAGGAGAAGACGAAGAAGAAATTAAACTGTGGTTAACGCGCAAAGGGCATCATCGTAATACCAGTGTCATTTACATCACCCAAAATTTGTTTCAACAAAGTAAAGCCCATCGTACCATCAGTCTCAACGCTCATTACGTGGTGTTGTTTAAAAGCCCTAGAGATAAATCGCAAGTGCAAGTCTTAGCCAAACAGGAACGCCTTGGCTGGCTCATGCGTACGACGATGCCATTCAAATCCCACACGCTTATTTACTTATTTACTCGTGGATTTAAACCCACCACTCTCGATTATTTGCGATTTCGTACCCATCTGTTTTACCACTGGTGCCAAGACGGAGGGCCTGTCCTGTACACGTCTTTTCTAATTTGATGAAACATTGGAAACTCGTGTCTCCAAAAACGTCTCCTCCAGCGGTGACACCCTCCTCCTCTTTAGCGGCAGAAGCCGCTGCTCACAAAGTACCTGCCCCCAAAATCGACGTCCAAGAGAAATCAGGAATGTTAAAGAGTTTAGTGGATTTGTCCAAGCAAGAACTGTCCCGATTTAGTCCGTTGCGAACCCCTGAACGACGCGTGATGCCTGCCATGAAAATGATACAACGAGCCGACAATCAGTGGCGACGGATTCAAGTATAAAGAGACCTGAGGCAAACGATAGGTTTAGTGTTGTTGTGCTCCTGAACGCCCAAAGATGGCCCCTCCAAGACGTGCACACAGTCAACATCGTCGTTCTTCTGTCCAAAAAGGAAAAGGAAAAAGAAAAAGACAGTCACGTCATCCAAGACACCACTTAGTCAAACATCGACGTCTGTCCCTGAAAAGTCACAATCGTCCAAAGAAAAGGAGAAGTCACCAAAAAGGAGGGTGGTTACCTAGTCTTTTATTATCACACATGATCAAAACTCTTAAATCTATTTAATCTATGACCACTAGCCAAAAATAAGATAAAAGGACGCATGTGAAGCCATGGACTTTATTGTATGTTGTGCACCAAAAGATGTCACCTCATCGTCGTTCTCCTGTCTATAAAGGAAAAAGAAAAAGACAGTTTCGTCATCCGAAAAAACGCTTAGTCAAAAATCGACGACACACCCAGAAAAGACACACTCGTCCAAAAAAAAAGAGGAGCCACCAAAAAGGAGGATTCTTTGGCGATTTTAGAAAACACATCGTCACCTTTATGACGAAGCGATACTCCCCACAAAAGGATAAAAGCCCGTGTGACAAGTCATCGACGTTAATGTATTTTTTTCTGTGTGCCACGGAACCAACGAACCAACCGAGAAAGATGTCACCCCAAAAAGACATTCCTCTTCTACTCCCAAAGGAAAGAAAAGGAAAGGACTGCCACCTCGTTTAGCCAAACATTGGGACATGTTGTCCGTCCTGTCCAAAGCTTCTCCACCCATGCGAAAAAAACTGCCTCCAAAGACGTCATCGATACCGTGTGCGAATGTTGTCTGAATGTCTTGAAAGGCACAATACCTTTGTCTAAACACCAGAAAGAATGCTTAGCCAAACATCTTCACGTTCTTTGCCAGATGGTCCAAAAGAAAATACCCATTGGTCAAAAGAAAATGATGTTGGTGCAACGCGGAGGAATATTGCCTTTTTGCCCATTTTGCTGAAAGGAGTAATGGGAACAATAGGAGGACCCTTGCTGAAAGGAGTATTGGGAACGATGGGAAACATCCTGGGAGGATGAAGATAAAAAGGTCCAAGAAGATAAAAGTGACCTTTGGAGTCAAAAGATCTCAGACGTGATCCTTGAAATCCGATGGAAGGACGAAAACTGGCTTCAGTGCCTTACAAACGATGGATGGAATACCATCGTTGGGAAGAACAACGAACCCCACATTTACCTCCCAATCCTCATTTGACCGAGATGTCCCCGTTACAACACGAATTGCAAACATTGATGGATCGCAGGGATTTGTCAGAAACGGAAAAAGCGCAACGGTACGGTCAATTGTTGCAACGACTGCAACTCTTTCACCAGAAAGCTTTAGACGAAACAGCTCTACCCACTCTGAAAGATTTTAAGGCCTTCATGAAAAGTTCACAAACACCACCACTACCACCTCCAGTGGTCAAGACAGATGCAGCCCCACGGTAGCCTGAGGAAGAAGAGGCAAGAGAAGTATTTCAAACACCGTCAGCAGCTCCCATCCCTAATAAGATTGCAGCGTCCTTGTTGACCCCTTCAGTTACACCGCAACGAGAAGAACTTAAAGCTTGGGTTAAAAAGATGATGTCCACTCCACCTTCGACAGAAGTGAAAAAGAAAGAAGGGAAAGCAGAAGTGAAAAAAGATAAGAAGACCAAATCCATTCCATTACCACCACCACCACCACCACCACCACAGCCACTACCACCAAAACTACCTTCGACTTCTACTCCTCTGGCACATCGGACACGTAAAGTCGTTTCTAAACCACTTCAGAGTACCATCAGCGAAGAGTGGATCACTTATTAAAAAACAAAACTGGAGAAGGTATTAGCCAGCATTTACTACGATCCTTCCCATCCTGCAGGTTACGGACGAGATCAGAAATTGTATCGTGCTGCCAAAACTCGACTGAAAAGTGTTCGGTTACTTCAAGTGCAATGCTGGTTACAAGAACAAGCTACGTACACCTTACACAAACCCATTCGACGAAAATTTTCTAGACGTCGTACCCGAGTGGAGGGCATCGATCATCAATGGCAAGCCGATTTAGCCGATGTCTCTCATTTGGCCACCTACAATCGTGGTTACAAATATTTGTTTTGTGCCATCTACTTCTTTTCCAAATTTGCTTGGGTCGTGCCATTGACTTCCAAATCGAGCAGTGAGTTAGTGCGAGCCCTCAAACTGGTGTTGAAACAAAGTGGACGTCACCCTCTTCGATGGCAAACTGACAAAGGCGCCGAATTTCTGAACCAAACTTTCCAAAAAGAACTGAAGAAACATGGCATACATTTTTTCACCACCGAGAATCCCGAAACCAAAGCCAGCATCGTGGAACGTTTTCAACGCACCTTGAAAGAACGCATGTGGAAATATTTTACTCATCAACACACTCTGAAGTACATCGATGTCTTGCCACACCTCGTCCAATCGTACAACCAATCTTACCATCTGAGCATCAGACGTGTCCCCCAAGAAGTGACTCCCGACAACGAAGTGACCGTCTTCGAACGCCTGTTTGGTACGTCCCCAACAGAGACTGTTCCCAGGAAAGGTGGAGTGTTGGCGTCAGGAGATTGGGTGCGTATTGGCAAAACCAAACGCACTTTCGACAAAGGTTACTTACCCAACTGGACCACCGAATTGTTTCGTGTCGCTGAACGTGTGCGTGGTCGTCATCCTCCTGTCTATAAATTGAAAGACATGAACGGGGAAGTGTTAAAAGGAACGTTTTACTTGCCTGAGTTACAACGTGTGACCAAAAAAGAAGACGACATGTACGAGATCGAAAGCATACTCGATCGAAGAACCCGAAAAGTGGGAAAACGACGTGTCAAAGAAGTCAAAGTACGTTGGAAAGGATATCCGCCGAGTTTTGACTCTTGGATCGACGCTTCGCAAATCATCGACTATAAAAAGAAGTGACCATCATGCCCTTCAACACAACCTCAGCTACTGCAGTAACCACTCCGTCGCCCAGTTCCTCTCTGCAAGATCTACAAAAGCAACCCTTGTGGGTGTGGTGTGGAGAACGTGTGCCTAAAACGCAAATCGTCTTTTTCTGCCAAATCTTTGTGGTGTATTGTGTCATCGGTGCTGCCATTGCCAATTTGAGTTTGCAACAAGGAGACAAACAATTGTGGACCATTTTACTTAGCAGTTGCATTGGTTACCTTCTTCCCAATCCGTCTCTGAAATATAATTCTAACGGAAACAACAACGGGAGTCTTGTGTCCAACGTTAGTCCCCCATCCAACAGTCACTCTAACCATCCTCTTTTAGACACTCTTCTAACTTCCAGTGACTCCTCGAACACTAGAACTCTGGAATTATGAACAACCAATTTTACTTAACGTTACCCAGTGACAGTTCCATGGAGGTGTTTCCCAATAATACCTTATGCTGTTACACGGCCAAATTACCTCAGGCCATCCAGTTGTATCATGAAGCCCATTGGGAAGTGGCTTTAGTGGAAATGATTCACCCTACACAAATCAAAAACATCGTTGAAAATCAAAACACTTTTAACGGCAGAAGTTTATGACGAACAAGTGCAACAACACTTGGATGAACGCATCAGTGTAGCTGACTCTATGAAATCACAAGACCCCAAAACTAAACGGACCACTTATCGGTTGAAAATTCTCTCAGGCTATTATTTTAGTGGTCAACATTTTGTGAACGCTATTGCTGACAGGTTCAATAACGTGTTTGGTAAAGTCTTGGAGAAAACCAGAAAAAGTGTCACGATCGAATACCACAAAATAGCTCGTCGCCTAATGATGAAATTTTCAGAGGACAAAGTATTGGCCATTACATTTTGTCCTGAATTGTATGACATTTTGGGTGGAGACCCTAAGTTGATCAAGATTGCAAGCGAAATACCAGCCGTGACCGGGAAGTCAGATTTTGCGAAATATTTTAGATACCCTGTAGAAATGAACCAAGGACTGAATTTGATCTTTCTGCATTCCGATGTGGTCGAGTACAATGTGGTGGGACACACCTCCGTACCGTTACTGCGTGTCATTCTTTTCAAAGTGGCTTCTGCCACGAACGCTGACGAGGAAGGTGGAAACACCTATCACGTTCACCGTGAATTTGTACATCCTCACTATTTGCCGGTCACTAAGTCGTATTTCGACGCTGTCAACATTACTGTAAAAAGAGATCTGGGACAAAATATTCCATTCACCAAAGGGAAAGTCACAGTGAAACTCCACTTTCGAAAACGATTACTCTAACCCTTTGTCAGTCATGTATCCTGTGTACCAAGGAGTCGCTCGACAGCGAGGACATGGTTTAGGAGATATGCTAAAATCAGCCTTTCGTTCGGTGGCTCCCGTTTTGAAACCGATGGTGACACGGGGATTGCACGCCTTGAAAGATGCCGCGTTGACGCAAGATAAAGAACTTCTCCCAATGTCATCACTGACAAACAAAACCCAAAAGAAGCTTTCTTGAGAGCATGCAAAAATGTATTGCTTCAAACAGGCAAAGACATTTTGGGCCGACGAGAAACTCCTATAAATGCACTGGGCGATGCCAAGTCAGGCATTCCTGCTTCCCTGACGCCACAGCAAGGACAAGGCAGAAAAAAGACGAAGAAAACACCCCTTGAGAGGACTTCACACCCCTAGAGCTAGAAAGACTAAGAAAAGAAAAACCGTCCAAGAGTGAGACGCTTTTGATTATTAAATCAGAGAAAATGATGCACCGAGAGTCTTCCGCTTGTTCCAAGTCGGAACAGGATCTGTTTGCCATGCCACCCACCATGATGACGATGCAAGAATCCCAATGGGTCGAATTTCATCCCGTCTCCTCTTTGACGGATTCAGCTCCCATCGAGTTTGAAATCAAAGGACAACCCGAAGATTACATTGATCTGAATAGCAATTACTTGTACCTGAAACTCAAAGTTATCAAAACCGACAACACCAATCGGGGTGCCGATGCCAGAGTAGCTCCCGTCAACAATTTCATGCATTCCTTATTCAGCGAAGTGGATTTGTACTTGAATAACAAACTGGTTAGCAGTAGCATGGATACTTACCCTTACCGAGCGTACCTGGAATATCTCTTGACGTATGGAAAAGAGGCCAAGAACACTCATCTGGATGCTTGCATGGTATGGAAACCTGACACCGCAGGTGAAGACACGTTTAACGACACAGCCCTGAGAGCCGATGACAATCCTCACAATGTGGGTTTTAACGACTGTCGAAAGAAAATCCTGCAAGGTCGTAGTTTAGAACTGATGGATCGTTTGCATTTGGACATGTGGCTGCAAGACAAGTATTTGCTCAACGGAGTGGATATTCGCCTGAGACTCAATCGCATTAGTGTCGCTTTCCATTTGATGACTCATGCCAATGAGTACAAAACCATCATCCAAGAAGCCAGACTTTACGTGCGCCGCGTAGAAATGTTACCTAAAGCGGGAAACGACATCAGTCACACATTGAGCAGAACTACCGCCAAGTATCCGATACAACGTGTAGAAGTAAAAACATTCACCATTGCTGCTTGACTCTGATCCAAGATCGAAGATCATCTGTTGCAAGGACAGTTACCCAAATGTTTAATTGTTGGCATCGTCAGTAATACAGCCCTCAACGGAGTCCACGATCAAAATCCTTTCCAGTTTAAGCACTACAGAGTGTCCAAGATCGAAGTGAGTCGTGATGGCAAGACCTTCTGTACCAGACCCTTCGAACCTAACTTTGCCCAGAAGAATTACTTGAAATCGTACATGTCCCTGAACGAAGCTACACCAGTCACGGTATTTCGTACGAAGATTATGTAGGAGGTTACACTTTGTGGGCATTTGATTTCACTCCAGACCAAGGTAGCGACGAGGGACATTCCACCCTATAAAATCCGGTCAACTGCGTGTGGAACTTCAGTTTGCAGATGCTCTCGCCGAGACGGTCAACGTCATCTTCTATGCCAAATTCGACAATACCATAGAAATCAACAGTTTGAGAGAAGTCATTCTAGACTATTAGAAATAATGGAAGACTCCTGTCCCTTATTGAACGGTAGAGAATCTTTGGAAATGGAATGGGAGGATAGCGTGAAAACAGAACCCCAAGACCAAGACAAAGAGGACGAGGTAGTAGTCAAGTCCAGATGGCCAGAACAAGAACAACATTTAGCGTCCTGTTTTGCTAAACACCTGGAGGATAAAATTACGGAATTGAGTAAGAAAGATTGTTATGGATGTGAAAACGATCATCCCAGTCAAATTCAACACGATAAATGTTTGATGATTAGCCAAGAAGAAAAATTGGACGAGTATCTGGACGGAGCTTGGAGTCTCATCTCAGAAGAAGCAGTGTTGCATGAGTGGTATAAAAGCTTGCGTGATCATTCCTGCCCTCCATTTACTACTCTGGAGATCTATCGCATCGAAGCTCTCTTAGCCCAGAGTTGGGAGACAAGACAAAGAAACGGCTACTTGACAGAGCGTTTCAAACAAAAAGTCAGAATTTAATTGATGACTTATCATTACCTGTGCAAAAAACAACACAACATAAAAATGGATACCTGGGAACTTTATTACCTTTTGAACAATAGTTCGTATACTGCTTCTTGGAATCCTGTCGTGTGCGCTAAAGATGAAGTACCTCATCGCAAACCTCAAGACCATCAAGCTTATGTCATCAACACGGATGACAGTCATCTTCCAGGAACTCACTGGGTTGCCGTCTACTTCCCTCAAGAGGATTGTGTGGAATGTTTTGATTCGTATGGATTATCCCCTTTGGAAGACGATATCATTGATTTTATGAGGAGAAATGCCCAGACGACACGATACAATAATGTGAAATTACAAGGCACAGATTCCATGGTGTGTGGACAATATTGTGGGTATTTCATCAACGCAGTCTTGGATATCTTTTAGAACATTTAGACACTTATTTTGATAGTAACTCTTCTAGAAACGATGAGAAAGTAGATCGATGGTTTTGTGACCATTATGGCTATCTTTTGTCTTTAGCTAGGAAACGTAGTGTACATCAATGGCCTCAAGACTTCCATCAATGGAAATCTCACATGATTTCACAACGTTGTCAACCTTGTCAAAAATAGTTTGTTTGATGTTATTGTTACTTGTTAGTTGTTAGTGGTTGATTGTTTGTTTGAATAAAAAATGTTTTGAAAAAAATGTGTCTGTCGTTTGTTTTCAAAAAAAGACTGTGAATATATGCTCTTTGTCTTTCTCTCTATCCCTCACCATGACATTCGCTATCATAGCGTTCCGACTCAACAAAAACCAAGTAAGGATGTTTTCTATCGCGTCCGCGTTTGAACCATATAAAGCGAGGCAGTCTCCAGTCTGGCCATCCACTGTTGACTCGTCAACCTATGAAGATGCCTTCCAGGCTAGCCAAGCTGAACGAAGCTTACGTCAATTTATATCGTGTCAGGCTAAACCTGATACCGAAGCCTGAAGAGATAGAGAATGTCAGGATGTTATCAATAGCACAAGACCTGGTAGAAGAAGCTTTCAGAGAGGAAATCAAGAAAGAACAAGAAGAATGGACAGAGATGTACAGACTTCAGAAGCAGAGAGAACAGCAACAACAGCAGCTGCAGCAGCAAGAACCAGGCAGAGGTTTTGTTGACTGTCGTGTGGACACCAAAGAGTTCTCCTTCTCTTTTCGCAGAAGCAGGCCGTATCGTGTAGGAAAGCCTGCCGCCAGACGGAGACGCAATCTTAGACAGTAAAAAAAGATTGTCATCACTCCCCGTCAACAAAAAACAGCCCTTTTCAGGGCTACCCCAATACTCTAGAAAAGACATACTAAATCAATTGCCAAAACAAATTTCTGTGTTTGTATGTTTAAAAAAAAATAGAAGTGTGTCTATAAGCACTTCGTTTCCTTTGTCATTAAAAAAAATCCACCCTTTGTTTCTCTGTCTTGTCGAATCGTGCATGTCT
>JAECUM010026556.1:0-44646 GCA_016617855.1 Megalonaias nervosa
ATAGAATTTAATTTCATATACCGATACCATAGGCTTTAGGATGTGGTAGAATTTAATTTCAGTGACGATTATCATGGGCTTAAAGATGTGATACAATTTAATTTCAATGAACGATAACATAGGTTTAAAGATGTGAAAGAATTTAATTGCAGTGGCCGATACCATAATCTTAAAGACGTCATAAAATTTAATTTCAGTGATCGATACCACAGACTTAAAGATGGATGATATGCATCAGGGTTTATTCTTCGCAAGTTTCATTACTATTGACCTTTAACACTACACATACACATTGGCCTTTAACACTAGAAATACACATTGGCCTTTAACACTACAAATACACATTGGCCTTTAACACATAAATAAATATTGGCCTTTAACACTACACATACAAATTATCCTTTAACACTACATATACATATTGGCCTTTACACTACACACTGACAGTGACCTTTAACATTACACATAGATATTGGTCTTTTAGACTACACATACATATTGGCTTTTTAAATTACATATACATATTGGCCTTTAACATTGTGCTAAATATTATACATATTAATTGAATTGTGAAGTTTAAGATCTAGAATGTTTCCTTCATTTGGATTCTCTTATTGCGTCATTATATTAAATGTGCATTATTCAGATAATAATAATGTAGAAGAGGAAATCCCATAAAGGTGTAATGTCCCTTAGTCGTGGATAATAGTCAGGAGAATATTCAAAGTAAATATACATGTGTTAGAAGGTGTCATATGATAATGCACTTAGTTCCAGTATCATATAACCATTATCAAAATCTACGTGTTTAAATGTTATGTCTTAATTCGAACTGAAAGCTTTAACAGCTATTGGGTCATATACCACTTTTTATGTCTGAGTTCGAAATCTTGGCTTTTAAAGCCATAGAACTGATCCTATCATCTCAAGTCTATTTAAGTTGCGGGCACTATTTACTGTCCAGAAAATATATTGATACGTGTTAGTTTACTGTGTATTGTTTCCAAGATAGTAGAAAGAGCAGTTTATCATCATCTTGAAACTTCTTAACTACGAATAACTTATTTTATGTACACGAGTCGGGTTGGAGGGTAATGCGCTTCATTGACACATGGCTGATACATCCTTTTCATCATATTAAGGTTCATACGTCGAAAGATTTCTGCACTGGAATGATCATGGTTGACTTACAATAATCTATATACACAGTGATTCATGAAACAACGTGTAAATATGTTAGGATCTGGAGTTATTGGCCTTGAATGGTTTAACTCGTATCTAAGAATTAGACAAGAAACTGACAGAGTTAACAATATAGAATCCAGACCATTGACAATATCACGTGGTGTACCTCAGTGTAGTATTTTGGAACCTCGTTTGTTGTTCTTTTGCTTTCTAAATAATTTGTAAACTAGCATGCATTCTGATGATAAGCTTTAATAATATGCAGGTGACGGTGCTACATGTGTTTTAGCAGCAGGATTCTGATAACGTTTAATAACATCTTGAGAAAGAACCAGAATCTTGCAATCTTTGGCTTACTGACAAGACACTCTCATTACATCTGGGTAAGAGAGAATGTAATTTTATTCGGCTCAGATTACATCTGGGTAAGGCAGAGTGTATTTTATCCGGTTCGAATTACATCTGGGTAAGAGAGAATGTATTTTATTCGGGCTTGAAGCCAAAATTGCAAAAAATAACCTGAGAATTCCGAATAACCTGTAATTGCCAAGCAGTCAGTTCTGTCAAACGTGTTAGATATACATGTCTCCTTAAAGATAACTTGCTCTCGGGTGATTACATAGTCATTAGTGCTTTGGCAAAATGTCAATGCCAGGCAAAAGATTTTATGTAGACAAGGTCAATGTTTATCACCGAAAACTAGAAAACATTCATTCTGCTTTAACACGAAGTAATTTGTATTATTCCTGTTCTTCGTGATATGCCAGAATTAGTTTTAAAAATATATATATATATAAAACTCCGAATAGCTCATAATAAAAATGTAAGATTTATAATTGACCTGAACCCAGATCAAGCATCGGACATTATACACTTCAAAAGTGTAGGAATGCAAAACCCAGATCAAGCATCGGACATTATTGCCTTGAAAGCGTAGGAATGCTAACCCAGATCAGGCATCGGACATTATACTCTTGAAAGTGTAGGAATGCTAACCCAGATCAAGCATTAGACACTAAACACTTGAAAGTGTAGGAATGTTAAACCCAGATCAAGCATCGGACATTATAATCTTGAAAGTGTAGAAATGCTAAATCTAGATCAAACATCGGACATTATACAATTAAAAGTGTAGGACTGCTAACCCAGATCAAGCATCGGATATTATACAATTGAAAGTGTAGGAATGTTAAACCCAGATCAAGCGTTGGACATTATACTCTTGAAAGTGTAGAAATGCTAAACCTAGATTAAACATCGAATATTATACAATTGAAAGTGTAGGAATGTTAAACCCAGATCAAGCATCGGACAGTATACACAAGAAATTGTAGGAATGCCAACCCAGATCAAACATCAGACATAATATACTTGAAAGTGCAGGAATGCTAATAGTGAACGATAGAGTACATCAAGTAAGAATTAATCATGCTCATATTTTTTAAATAAGAAATGTCCATCTTATCTAAGCCAGAGATTGCGAAAATTAGCGATCAGGGCGATTGTATTAATATGACATTTAATCTTGTTTCATCCTGTATTAGTGACGTAGTTTCAGCCCATTTCTTTTATAACATCAAAGTAAGAGAATGTTGCATTAGCCATAAAAAAAATATAGAATTAATACTCCTATAAGTGACCTATGTTGATATTTCTGATACGCAGATGTTTCTGAACATCTGGAACATCTTTTGTTCTGTTTGCGAAGGATTTCGTGTTGACGTCACAGACATACTAAGTACAAGTAAATGATGCTAGAGATGTCTACCAGACATCTCTTTCTATACGTCCCTTTTTAGGGGAGGGGGTAGGGAGTGGGTTATTGAAACCATTGTGCCTTGTGGGGTTATAATAATTACAATCCAACAGATAAAAACAAAAACTATAAAATCAAATTAGGACGTCAAAAGAACGGGCTGGCCCGGGAGGTGTATCGAACATGTGACCCCACGATTACGAATCTGGCAATAAGCCAACTGTTTTACCCAGACTCCCAGTCATCATCATTATTCGTAATGAAGCTGCAAGAAAACATACGCAGGGAATAACTACTTCAAAATTTGTTTTAACTTAATCTTAACAGATATTTAATTTTGTTTTATTTCTATTATTTGTTTTCTTTTTGTTATTTGTTATTCGTTTCAATCTTGTATTACGACTCTATGGTCTTAAGATAAATAATAGAAAGGAATGAGGAGCAACAAGCTTTCTAAAATTCAACAAATGATTTCTTTCCCTAGAATACAAAGTGAAGATGTAAAAAAGAACATACGGTATGGCGAATTCAATCCCAAATTATCCTAGAATTACTAACACAAGTCCTAATGAAGTTCTGAATAAACTTTATTTGTATTCCAAATAATTTCCAACGCTGAAAGTGTTGATGTGCTTGTAGTGACCGGTAGTCTCTAATGTACTAATGTACCAATGGCCTGAATTGTAATCATGTGCCAAAAATCTTTTGTTGAATCACAGTAATTGTTAGGGCTTGAAGGGAGATATGTGATATATGCTGCCCACTTGCTTTGGTTATCGTTATCTAGGAAATAGACCACGGAGTTATTGCCCGGATCGAGTAATTAATAAAATAAAATATTAAATTCATGGATGGAATAACAGAGGTCTGAGCAGAGATATAGAATAGAACAACAGACCCGCAGTAAAATATAACAATTAAATCAATTACATAAAGAAAATGAAATTGAACATGCCATGAGCATGATACACTATTTCTTAGACACATAATGAAAAGGTTTATGCGAATGCAATTAACCGTTCTGTTATACCGATAAAAAGATCGTTATAGAATAGTGTAACTGATCGAACTCAAATGGCTGGCATATCAGCATAACCTGATTGCTTCTAGTCCTTTCGGAATCACTGTTGGTGATAGGCCAGCGTTACCCCTTCTATCCCTCACTCTGTCTGTCTGTCTGTCTGTCTCTCTCTCTCTCTCTCTCTCTCTCTCTCTCTCTCTCTCTCTCTCTCTCTCTCTCTCTCTCTCTCTCTCCAAGCCCTTCGGATCATCAACCGTAACACGATGTCTGCTGGGGTTTTTTCCCCCGTAATGTGATGCACGTATAGAGCTAATTTCTCTTCATATAAATATAATACGCAACCTAAATATTTGTCTTTTTTTCTTCTCTGGCATAGATCAGTATTACCACTCTTGTTATGTCAGATATCGTCTTGTCGTAATTCTGCAAAACTATACTATGGTCAGTTCGCAACCAGATACTGATACACAAACAACCAATTATCATAAGATTAATGTCTTTCTCAAGCAGATACTCGCATTCCTAACTGGAACTATGACGTGACTAGGTCTCTTTGTAAATAGTATTGCGCCCCTGTGGGCTGTAAATCACCAACTGGACTATACCGGTCGAAAAACGCCGATTTTCCTCGGTTAAGACAATTCACGATTTAATAACACAAATGAATTTGTAGACTTCACATTTTATATTGACTACATTACTTGCTAATCAACGAGTCATTGACACAGATATGGAACGTTTAATGCCTAGCGTACATGATACACTTATTTAAGACAGATAAATCAGTTCTCACAATTCGTATCAGAGTAACGCATGAAATTCCTACAATACATGATTTCTATTACATCTGAACGTGGTAATTCGAACAAAATTGTATCAGTTCGAACAAATTCATATAATACATTCAAATAATAGATGAGTCGCATAATATTCGAGGCAAATGCATGCAAACCCTTAGAATCTGAACTCACGGTTGATGTATGAATTTAAAAAGAATAAACTCAACAAATAATTACAAACTTACATCAATGCCTTTTGCATTTGATCGAGACAAAACCTGTTTTTCCGAGACTTTGCTATGAAGCCGAATCTCTCTTTCCTTGTCCCTCAACTTTCCAGACCTCGTTCCTTGGACAATTTAACGAGAAAGGTACTCTTTATTGATCTCCGAACCAGCTTCCTCTTTCGGCAGAAAAACTCGACTGAGTAATTTCGCGAGGGAGATTACTTAAAACTTGGATTGCGTCTGGAAACACACACCTCCTCGTTCGGCTTAATCAATCAGGATGAACATTCTCTAACGGCCGAAAATCTAACACACCCATCGAAGTCAGAATAATTCTCTCTAGTTCTCCTTTGCTAATAACTATTCTGGAAAATATAATTTTATGACACCTATTTTAAATGGCCCAAGATTTCCGAAACTTTGTCTCTGGCTTGTCTCAACCTTGTCATTTCCTCCAATGATCCCTGCATTGACATATATGTCGGACCGTTATCCTAGCGGGTCCTAATTAAATCATAGAGTGCCACCAAATAAGTGAGGTTAACCAACTCAAGTTATCAAATTTATTGCGAGTCTAGCTCATACGTCAATCTTATTGGTTACGTGTCATGATGACCAAGACAGAATGTACTGCTAAAATATATGGAACATTTTGCACAATTTCAATAATATAATCCAAGGTTTCCTTGTTTTAATTCACCATACTTCCTAGTTAATGTCCCTGTGGAATACTATTATTTGAGCACCTTGTATTTCCGGTGAATAAATAATTTGAGTAAATAAATTCTAGCCAAAATCTAGCACTGAACACAACAAATGATTCTGCCTCAAATCTTATGGCACGAATGGATACATTCTAAATAAACAAGATTATATAAAAGACTAAGACACAAAAGAAGAGCCAGGATGTATGATAAAACTTATTTTCTAGAACAATCAAAGCTATAATTAGAACAAGACTGTTGCTAAATTATAATAAAAATCATTTAAACACAATGTCCTTCACTGAGACCAAGATAAGTATATTTAATTCTATCGATAATGATCCTAACATTAATCCCACACTCATAGAGAAAATATATGTTATGTATTAGTTGTTACAGAATAAGAAAAAGAATCAAAGGTTTTGGTCAGATAGACAATGAACTTGACTTTGGACGAGGTCAGCTACAAAATACTATTTACACAACCCATAGTATTTAATGAACAAAAAGCAACTAACAAACAATGCAAATTAAATATACATAACACTTGCTAATTCTGTTTCATATAATTTCCATTCAAAAGCATCGCGGTTACAATTTTAAAGTTTTTATTGATTTAAGGGTACTTTTAACACGGTATTAGCTATATCACGCCTAGGGAATGAAAACTAAGTGCCTTTCCAAAGTTAACACCGAGACAATCAACCCGGGCTGTCCTGGGCAGTTATCGAATCCGAGCCCCTTGAATACCGAGTCAGACTCTCTATCAACTAATACCGCTATTCCCCTTTTACACGTTCGAAACGATCAGCAAGAATTTTTGTTTTTATTCTTTGGATTACATCGTCCCCTCCTCCTTGGTGAGATTACTTCAATAAAAACCCTTGCATTCCTCTTTAAATACGGTGTCCCAAATGTATACTGGGACATGTTACCTCTGCATGTCGTTCTCGCTGATGAGATTGTGTGGGCAGGGCACTTCGAAAAGATAGGTAACTATTGTTACAAACTCACAATGACTGATAGGGAAGTGGGCTCAGCCTTTTCCGTTAAGTTTAGAATCGTTCAAATACTTAAGGCAGCGTGATGCTTCGATTGTATCGAAACACCCTGTAAAATGATTCAATGACTGACGTTATGTTAGGCATCTAGTTATAATTAGATGTAGATTTTACTGGGTAATATTTCAGTCGAATAAATGTGTAATAAAATAATAAATTATTCCTTTTTACATTTGAAACCTATGTTTATTAATGCATTCGATTTTCTCTGCTATATGTATCTCTCCTGTGTTAATAAATTGGTTCGTTAGTGAAGTCATACTTTTTTTAATATCGGTAATTGGGTGTAGTACGTATGTCGTTCTAATGGTATCAAGAATAAACTCAGAATTATTCTTAAAGACCAGTTGTACCTCTAATGTGCAACCTAAAATCTAGTTCAATCCCGCACTTTCAACGCACCAGGCATGTAATGAAAGAAAAAACTGTGAGATACATTTTCTTCAAGAACGCTGTCTTATGTATATCTATATTTTATGTAATTACTGGAACGTGATTTTTTCTAATTTTCTAATTTTTATTCATGGCTGTAATGCTTACATAATATATTTAGTTAGTTCTGCCTAAGTGACCCGAGTATCGTAAGAGCATAGTAATTCCACAGGATCTATGAATATATCTTTACGTATGTGTTGACAAGTATTAATAACAATCTTAATAATAAGACTTGAATGGCACCTTTGGCTTAATTACTCAGTGGGTGATGAGGTTTCGACGTTTCTAGAATAATTCTGTAACTTCCTATTGGTTAAGTTACGTCAAATGAATAGGCCAAATCGACGCAAAATGAGTAGTGCATTCTGTCACGTGGGGTTTATAGCGAACTACAGTCTCAATATACGGTATATATATAAAGAGAAATTTAGGCAACCAGTTTTTTTTAGTCATTCACATTTATAGTGTTCCTGATGTAAGTCTGCAGACGTGTTTTATATTGTGCTTATATAATAATCGAGAGGATAAACATTTGTTCAGTGGAAACAGAAAGTGCCCATTATTTGTTCAATAACATTATTCTGGAGCTGCTGTAAATTATTCCAAGGAATTCTGGACAACGTCACAGTTCTTAGAATCAGTACGTTTCAGTTTTTAAATTTATAAAGAACTTTTGATTCAATTAGGACTTTCATATACATTTATAAGGACTAGTCTGGATTCACTTAATAAAACTTTAAGTTCCTCTCACATTTTTCATTTAGAACTGTGATAATTAAATTGTTTATAAAGTTTTACGAAACTTGTTGGTTTTGCTTCTTTTCCTTTACTTAGTTTATAACCATATAGTCGTAACAGGTTCCACTTCCGCCTTCAAATAAAGATGCATCTGTTTGTTTTCATCTAAATATCTTGGTATGTCACTTTTAAATCATTCGAGTTCAAATTATGAAAATAAATCTCTCGTCAAAATAGTATAATCAATCATATAATGTGATAGAGCTTTGGCTAGAAATGAATGAAGTTCAGATATCTCTAGAGTGAGTTGTTGTTGGTTTTTCTTATTTGTCTCAGTAAAGTAGATGTAGATAAAACCAAGGAAGTGTATTAAATAATTTTGATACAGTTTTCATATCACTTGTATGCTAACTATCGCCAAGAATCAAGATAATAATTTAATATCACGATAAGAAAGTTGATGAAGGTGGAGTATTGATGGTGGTGGTGGTGGTTGCGTTGTAGTTGGGAGCAGATACAGTTTTATGTTGCGGATATTTGTATTACTGGAGCCCAACTCCATATGCTGTAATTACAATCACAAGGGAAACAAGTACTAAAACTGCAGGTGTTCTTCTACTGCTGTTAGAGTCACTGCTGCTTCTAGTAACCCTGCTGTTTCTACTGTCACTGTTGTTTCTACTGTCACTGCTGTTTCTACTACCGCTGCTTTTTATGCCCCTTGTTGTTAATACCACTGTTGGTTCTCTATATATATATATCAGTGTGCGTGCGTGTACGTGCGCGCGCGTGTCTGTGTGCGTGAGACAAAGTTTCCTCTCGTGAGGGCCTACGTTTTACCACAAAGGAAAAGAAACATCTAAAATAATGAAAAAATCTAAACTAAAGGATATAAACAAATTACATGAATGCATGTATCTTTGTATCAAGGTCCAACAACAACACATCGGCACAATACTGTCCACATGGCCCCAAATGAGGATAAAGCACAGGAAATGTAAATAAAAGGAATTGAAAGAAACAAAAAAGCTAGGAAGATAAATATTTCCAACACGCACACACATACACACACACACACACACACACACACACACACACAAACACTGGGAAGATAAACCCTTCAAACAATATTTTACATTTAATTGGCGCCATGTCCACCATTGTATTGACTTGCTGTTCGAAGGATTTATCTTCCTTGTTTTTTGTCTGGGTTACCTCTTAAGAGCATGCCGCTCTTGTGTTAATAGCTTGCATTAAATCTCATTTGTCTTTTTATATAGGTAATATACCCCTTTCAGGACATGTAATTATATCTTTATATTTTGGTCTTTTCCATTAGTTTAGACCTTTTTATTCTTCTGAATATTTTTTCTATGTGGCATATGTACATATTTGTTTTTCTACACGTGTCATTCTTGGTGTGTGTTTGTCTCTATGCATGTTTCATTGTCGCATGAGAAAGACCTTATTTTAGGTCGAAACGTAGGGAAACATTGTTAAATATCCAAGTGTCGTTTCGCAATTTTTGTGTACCTGTGAAAGATTTGGTTTAAAAGGGCGTGATAATAGGTGTTAACAGACCTATTGTGTTACAATGGGCCTATATTAAGTTACTGACTCAACGACTCAACCTATTTTTATTTTCTGCACTTGGCTATTTATTTATTTATTAATTTTATTATTTATTTATTTGTTTATTTACTTATTTATTTATTTATTATCTAGCTTTGTTTTACCTCCCGTAATTTGCTGCATTTGTTTTATTTACCTTGATCGCATCTTATTTTTTCCTTCATTAATATAATAACAGAGTGAGAAATTTGTCTGATGTAGCAACCCAGATGTATACGAAGAAGCTACTGCTCCGAAGGCCCGATGATGCTACATACCACTCCACTAATCTGTCAGATTTAAGAAATCGGCAGAATTTTTAATTGTTTACCTGACACAAATTGGTCAGATTTTAAATAACATGATTGGAATTAGAATTGATTGCATTCTTCGTTATTTAGATATTCAAAACGAATTCATATGAACGATGCCGAAGGTATGTGCAACGATTTTGTTAACTATTGTATCATTTCAATATTTTATAAGTATTTACGCTCATGTTAGTGTATAATTTTTATTCGAGTCTTTAGATTATGTAATGGTTTATATAATTAATCTAATATTTTTTAAAGTTATATTTTGCGTTTCTGAAGGTTACAATTCGCATGTTCTTCTTCGTTCCTGAACTTAATTTTCCGTGGGCATGACATGGAAAGTAGATTGATTTTTATAGGTAGCTCTGCAGTTGATTGTTCTGTTTTAGGTACTGAAAGCCGTTGAAGGAATTCTTCTAGACTTTGCTAAAAGTCTGTTTAATTTTGGAGGAATATCTTTTTCCTTCTCGTACGTATATTAACGCGACTGACAAATTTAACCCTCAAGAAATGTTCTGCAAAACTAACAACAATAAAGCTTTCAATTATATGAATCGTGACGATGTTAAGAAAGAATAAAAAATTTCAGTTTTAAAAATGACATCGATTGAATTTTTTCTGTCTGTATTCGTATTTGTATGCACATAAACTTTGTGATTTTCTTTCACTGTTTTCAGATTTGCAAAAGTATATTAAACATCATTATCGGTGGAGTGTTGATAATCGTACACCCTTTATAGCCACTTCTCATTGTCAAGGCCGTTTATGTCACCTACAAGACAATTCAGTTTCAGTGACTGCACATCCAAAACGCGAATTTACCAACACAAAAGCCAGTGTATGCTGTTTTGTTTGCTAAGTTCGTAGCATTTTCCCATCATTAAGTGGGGATACGTGTAGGACATGACAATTCTCTGCTTGCAGTTACGAAATCATTAGTGTGACCACTTATTTCTACAACTTTCAAGATCATTCGCAATGGCTGCTGTGCTATTTGGTGGCCATTTCTCAGAATTAAAATGCTTTTAAAAGGAAATAAATTGTTTTAGTTTGGCACTGTACGGCACAGCAACACAGGCAGGTTCTTTAGTGCAATAAAGTCATATGTCCATTAACACACCAGGATCTGATGATGGGATTTGAACCCGCACTCTTTGTGGTCACTAATCCGTCTTGATAACCAATTAGCCACCACGACTTGAAGGAGAAAGCGGAAAAAAATTACAGCATCCTTACACACATATTCTTTAAGACACAATGTGTTAATAATTCAATGGATTTCATTTAAAAGAAACAACTTGGACAATTATAGGTCTATCTGCAAATGCTTTGATAAATGAGACAAATCTTAAATCATTTTTAAAACCACTTACCAAACGGTTATTCGGGTTGAGAAATATCTTCACAACAACGACTCCCCATAATCAACATATAATAACTAAAATGTACCAAAGCCATAACGGAGACATAAATACAAATAGTACATATACTAGGTTTATTACAACAACAACAACAACTACAACAACAACAACAACAACAACAACAATAATAATAATAATAATAATAATAATAATAATAATAATAATAATAATAATTCATTGACAGCTTATTTATTTTATGTAGCTCTAACGATAGACAAACGATCTTCCACGTGGTTTCTCTTTACATCCAAGTTGTTCAAATTGGAATTGTTTGTTCAGCTAATGACGCACTTTTGTTGCAAATCTGTGCAATGTTAATTGGCACCAATGCGCACGATCTTCAACACTTTCAAGTGCATGTCCCAATGTCGGTTTATCAGCCCTCATAACTTGTTCGGATTTGCTGTTTTGCTGCTTTGCAAAAGCAGTTTTCTGCATGCTGGTTTTTATCTCCTCATAGTAGTAAGCTCTACGTAAATGAAATGAAAGTAAACATATGACTTGATATTCCATTCGTCACTTTCAGATTGATTTTTGTTTTCCACTGCAATACCATATGTAAGGTCATAACTGCATCTGTCTTCCATAAAATCGGTCCATTTTCCAAGTGAGAAATTCAATGCTAATAATTACAGTCCAGTGCCTTTAAGACCTCTTTGTTACAAAACATAATAACATATTTGTCGGTTGCATTGTGAGACATACAGAGCAACATAGAATAATGGCAGACTGGCAGCATAGGTATTTGTGTCCAATAAACATTCTATAATTCAAAATATAAATTTATTTCTCTAAAATATAAAGTCAAAGAGAAAGAATTAAAACTAACTTACAAAATTTCTAGAATTTATAATATTCTATAAATTTCAGTAATACTTACACGATCCAAAATATTCCGAATGAAGGTTATAATGTGACCTTATGTGCTAGCACTATGGAATAATAACTATTCTAGTATCCGAAAGTGATTACTTCAAGATAAATCTGATAAAAGTAGAATATCACTAATGTCTTTGACTGTTTCACAGTATTCCAACAAAATTAAATAAATATCCAAGTCCTTCTCTGTTTAGAATAAAAGTTTTCTGCTCTGAAATTTCTGCGAACAATAAATAAATAAATCTGAATCCTCTTGTAACTCTTAGAAAAATGAATTTTAACTTTAGAATGAAACGTTACGTATCAGATCCCTTTATATAAGCACTATATACACATAAAATCAACAACTTGAAGTTATTCCAGGTATTTAAATTATTTTATATTGTGAAATACTTTCGAAGTCAACACGACTGTTTTCATAATTAAGCCAATCAGCAGCTAGGGCGGTCATGACATATCTAGAGTACAAGTGTTCTCTTAGGATCACATGACGATGTCCCGACCTCCATCTAATTTATTCGTGGTCTATTTTGAACGAAATAGTTGTTGACGTGAACTTGGCAATTCGACCTTGATCTATAAATGGAAATTTCACAATGTATCATACATACATTCTACACACGCGACGTAACCTGACCTTTAATGTGCATTCTACAGTGTTAAAATACCAGTCTTAGGACTATCACGATTAACCCAAATGATTCAAATAAGAGCTATAATATAAAAATAAAATATGTGATATAGATATCCGTAACACGTGAGGGCTGAACTTACGTCTGACCTTCCCGTAAGTCCCATATTGACAAAGTAGTTTACACGTCATCGAGCTTTCAATGCTTTATGAGAAGAAACCTCAAGGTTAGCAGCGAAAAGTCCAAATCGGCTGCTTTCTTCACACCTTACCGCCCACTCTGCAATACTTCTCTCCAGTGCGGGATCCTGTAACCAGACCATAAATTCAGAACACAGACGGTCCAGAGGAGAACTGATGCAGTGCCAGATTTGTCACCAAAAGCTATCAAAATACCAGCAGCGCATCCAGTTATTCACTTTGGTTTTGAATTTTATTAGTCAATGGTATTCTGATTTCAGGTATTTGGGAAATCAATAGTGAAACCAACAAGCTTTCACCATGTCGTCTAAAGTGGGGAACTTTGTTCAGATCCTACCCAGGAAGGGTTAGAGTCTTTAAAAAGAACAGCTGCTTGAGCCTGTCAGACACCATGATCTATATGAAGCGAAGGTGTCTTTAACGAATCAAGAGCTAATAAATAATTTGGTTCATTATTTCGTGAAAATTGTATTCTTCATAAATCCTCTTTGGGTTTAATTAGTAATTAGATTAGTAATTAGATTAGTTAGTCTCTTTCTGGTTCAGAGAGGAACTCAAGAGAATTACAGTTAAAAAACCCGATTGAAATAGAGTTAAGAAAGCTTCAACTTCAGCAGGAACTAATGCAAATTCAAATGGAAAGGGAGAAAGAAGTAAGAGAAATGCAAAAGCGAAAAGAAAATGTGAGAGAATTGCAAATGCTAATACAAAGAGATATAGATGCAAGAGAAAAGCAAATGCAAAATGAAGAAAGAGGAATGCAACCCCCCCCCAAAACAAAACAAAAAAACAAAAGGGAAATGCAATTTAAATCAAAAGAATTAGAACTGGCAAGTCGAGCACATTATTTCCCTTTACACACTAGTTAAGGTGTTGATGTTGCCTAACATATTATGTTGGCATATCATTTTAGGGAAAAGGAGGTAAGTCAATATTTTACTCATTTTGAGACAATAGATAGATAGATAGATAGATAGATAGATACAAAGAGAGAGAGAGAGAGAGAGAGAGAGAGAGAGAGAGAGAGAGAGAGATACAGACAGAGACAGACAGACAGAGACAGAGACAGAGACAGAGCTGCCATTCCCTGACTTCGTCGCGCACCTGACATGTTGATAGGCTATTTTTCATCTTATGTTGCAAGCTATAGCAAAGTCACAGGCTTTGAGTTCATTACATTATTTATACTAATCTATTACCAATTTTGTCATCAACGTCCCACTGTGGTACTAATGTTACCACCCACTGCAATGATCCGTGCATTTCATTGTATTATTAATGTTACAATTATTGTCCCTTTTTTATGAACATTACTAGCGGATGGTACGTTCAAACAGCTTAGCTGAAGTTCAAAAACAAATTTCATATTGGAGCTTTCATCAGTGTAGTTGCAAGGTATTGATAGTTAACAAGCGAAGTAAATATCAGAGGCATTAAAAATTTAATCCTGATCATTGTTTTCACTGGATGGAGATAATGATTATGAGATTATGATCAGAACCAATCATGTACCGATACATATTTAAAATGCGTTGCATTGCATTACCATTCAGATCACCTCGACTACTTCTGCGAAACAAAAATATGTCTAGGATGTATGTCAGCGCAGTAATTTACATAAAGATCATACATTTTTTCGCCGGAAATTTCTTCGCTACGAAGAAACCACAGCCAATTCTGATCATCTCTGTTGTTTTTTGCGATTGGATTAACCGTAACATTTACCGAGAAGTGACGAATTATAATATAGTTCAATGCACTCGCAACGGTTCGGTCAATCGTCGTTTCGAAAATAACCGACATAGTCCGAACTGTAGCTAATGGCAGCTATTGACAGTCATTCGAGGTATGATCTGTGGGGTTGACGTTGAAGATGCGATTGATTGCTTTGCATGTATGTGTCAATTGCATTTTTTTACTGATGTATCCATATGATTGTTTATTAGTATAGTAACTGCAGTTCCATTAGTTGACAAATGTAATGAGGATTTCCGTTGGTTAAAACTGAAC
Organism: Megalonaias nervosa; assembly: GCA_016617855.1. Taxonomy (NCBI): domain Eukaryota; kingdom Metazoa; phylum Mollusca; class Bivalvia; order Unionida; family Unionidae; genus Megalonaias; species Megalonaias nervosa. The sequence continues at coordinate 14,974 of JAECUM010026556.1, forward strand.
GATTTGATCTGGTTGAGCTGCCTTTACTTCAAACAATGCGGTGAACTACTTTTCTAATACTACCTACTTCTATCTATAGGGTCATGTACAAGAAACCTTGAACTATTATTTATACACTGAATGTTTCATCTGAAAGAGACATTAAATATCAAAATAACAGCAAAATTAAAATAGAAGAATGAATAAAATTAGCATGATTTCAATTAAGTTTAATGCTGGTTTTGTTCCTGCTTTTATGGTAGTAATAAGTCGAAGTTGCCGAATCCCATACCACCCTCATGTGTGATTTCAAAACAGACAGCTTACACCACATTACATTGTTATGCATATCTATATTATATGTATCATTATGATTGTAGCTATTAAAGGCTATTTAGTTAATAATATTTTAAACACTAAATTTCATATCAGTAGTATGTTCGCACTTTAAAGATAAGCCGTACATCAAGTACGAAGATTCAGACATAAAGTTCCACTATTGTTCGAATGAAAATCACGTGATCCGGAAGGGACATGAGTTCTGAAATGCCAGGATGGCATAATTTCAGAATAGTCATTGTTAAAACAGCTGATCCGTTTACTGTTGAGATTACAAATGTACGACGCTTTCTATTGCGTATTAGTAATCTATATAAGAGAATTATTATGTAGAATTAGGCATTCTTAGTAGTAAACACAAGCCTTGGAAGTTATTCATTGAGAGGATTTATTTATTTAATTTAATCGTTCGTTGGAATACAGTGCTTGAAATAGTCAGATTAATTGTAATAATAGCTGTGAATTCAATCAAAGACATCTGGATATTTAATAGCTGTTACGGAATCACTGAATTCATTTAAAGGCATTTTGAGATTAATATCATAGTGATTCTTCTGTACTGTTAATACATCAGTACACTACATGACATCATTTGGGATACCTTTGGAACTCATTCGGATTACTCGATACTTTTGAAATTTTTGGAACATTTAGGATTTTAAGATTTAATTTCACCACACGATAACTTTAATTCTCCAGCAAGTACCTTCGATGAATTTTGAGGATTGCTTGCATTTGGGGTACTGAGAAAACCTATGGAAAAGTGTTTTCCGAACAAAAACATTTATTCTACACCACATTAGTTTGCACGTTGTGTAAGGATTACGTCTATTCTTGGAGACAAAAGGTCAAAGTTGAAGATCACTGTGACTGTAAGATGAAAAATTAATATTGTACGGAATATTCAGTTCTCGACTGGCACCTTTAACAAACTTTGGGGACGAGTTGTGATGGGTGAGAAAGAAAACTATTGATTTGGGGTCTAAAAGGTCCAAAGTCAACGGTAATCTTGTTTGCATAATAAATTAAGTTCGAGACTATGTACTTGGGCCAAAGTTTGTGGATGACCTGTACTTTAGGTATGGACGATGCCTATTGATTGTTGGATCAGACGGCCAACGGCCAAAGTCATCGTGCTTCAAAGAAAATGGGTTTTAAAGAATCACTTTTGTTCTTGAGTAAGTTTCGTAAAGAAACCTGTAGATTCTAGGTTATAAAAGTCAGGGGTCACCGTCATGATCAGATGGCAGTTATATGATATGATTTAGTGTTATCTATCTAAATATTCACATAGATGTACAATATTCAGTGTTATATATCTAAATATTCAATTCCCTGTACACTGTTTAGTGTTATATATCTAAATGTTTACATACATGTACAATATCCAGTGTTATATATCTAAATGTTTACATACATGTACAATATCCAGTGTTATATATCTAAATATTCATTTACCTATACACTGTTTAGTGTTATATATCGAAATGTTCACATACATATACAATATCCAGTGTTATATATCTAAATATTCATTTACCTGTACACTTTTTAGTGTTATATATCTAAATGTTCACATACATATACAATATCCAGTGTTATATATCTAAATATTCATTTACCTGTACACTTTTTAGTGTTAGATATCTAAATGTTCACATACATATACAATATCCAGTGTTATATATCTAAATATTCAATTCGCTGTACACTGTTTATTGTTATATATCTAAATATTCACATACATGTACAATATCCAGAATATATCACTTCCTTGTTTAAAATAAACAATTCAAACATAAAATATATCTTAATTGTGAAATTCATCATCACAATTATATCAGAAAAGGGAAAATGATGAATTACCATTCTTGTATCTTGTAAGCCAGTATGCATACAGTTACTACATTTGTTAATGTACTATATTCATTATTTAATTTAATGTACCAATCGAAGAAAACAATGGAAGTAACGAGTTATTTCTGTTTAAAAATACATATTTAGGAAGAAAATGAAATACATTATCTTAAACTGAGCATAATGTACATATTATGTTTTCTTTGGGAACCTTACTTGGTATATTCCGTCTAACAGATTCATTTTCCAATAAAACGTGATGGTTCCCTTAATTAATTCATGTAATTCCATACTCAAGGAAGATACCCTTAATTTAGCTAATGCAATTCCATATTCAAGGGAGATACCGTACATTTAGTACACGCAGTTCCATTTCTACCGATGATACCTTTAATTTAGCTAATGCAATTTCATATTGACTGATGATGCCCTTAATTTAGTTCATGCAATTCCATATTGACTGATGACACTCTTAATTTAGTTCATGCAATTCCATATTGACGGCGAACAACCTTAATTTAGCTCATGCAGTTCCAAATTGACGGATGGCATTCTTAATTTAGTTCATGCAGTTCCATATTGACGGATGACACCCTTAATTTAGTTCATGCAATTCCATATTGACGGATGACACCCTTAATTTAGTTCATAAAATTCCATATTACCAGATGATAATATTTTCGTAAATGAGCGATAGTAAGAAATAACACATGTTCTGTGAAAATTAACTCTTGATTAATTCATCAAACTAGCATTCCAACTGAGTAATGCTATCTGTCAACTGTTGTTTTACAACAGCAAGAAAAGAAAGTATATCACCATCACATTGGGAGTATATCACCATCCCACTGGAAGCATATCACCATCCCGTTGGAAGTATATCACCATTTCACTGGAAGTATTTCACCATCCCTTTGGAGTAACATAGCCACCCGATGGAAGTTCATCACCATCCCGATGGAAGCACACTACCATGCCGTTGGCGGTATGTCACCATCCCGTTGGAAGTATATTACCACCCCGTTGGAAGTATATCACCATCCCGTTGAGAAAGAAAAGCTTCATAAAAATGCACACTAGATATGAGCTTGAGTAGATTTTCGTACTTTTGCTCCGTAATTTAAAATAGGATTTACAAGTTTGTCAAAAATAATCAAACACGTTACAAAAGGAATATTATTAAATTTAATACAATCTAAAAAGTAAATTATAAATGTGTTTAGAATTATTTGCTTATGTACTAATGGTTCTAAAAGACTTTAGGGTGTAGAATGTGCAATTGTAATGGTTCTAAAAGACTTTAGGGTGTAGAATGTGCAACTGTAATGGTTCTAAAAGACTTTAGGGTGTAGAATGTGCAACTGTAATGGTTCTAAAAGACTTTAGGGTGTAGAATGTGCAACTGTAATGGTTCTAAAAGGCTTTAGGGTGTAGAATGTGCAACTGTTTTTGGACAAAAGAGAAAGAGAAAGAAAATTCGTGAGAGGCACCATACATAGTAGTCAATTGTACAGACATTGATCGGACTCTAGTTAACTGCATCGTGCTAGAATCGAATCGAACGAGTGTATTTTCACCCCTAAAGATTCGTGATTCTTAAAGATACATCTATTCCACACATGCACACACATGTACAAGTAAAACGAGCAATGATAGGCATTGCACTTATTGGTATTGATATCACGTGATCAGCTGTTATGAGAAGTAATAAGCATTTGTTATAAAAAGGGCTGTTATAAAACCAACAAGAAAGAAATTAACGGAACAAATGTGTACACCTACACAGTGGTTAAGTGGCGTTACAGGTTGCAAAATATCAAATTCAAACTCAGCCTCATTGGCCTAAGGAGAAAACTAAAAATTAATCCCTTTTAATGTAATCATAGCCGATTTTAGGAAACATACATATATGAAGTGTAATTTCAAGGGAAAAATTCAGAATTCTTGTTTAGTTATGTATTCTCCTGAAAATACAGAATAAACGTTATGTTGTCGTTTGCTTGTTATCAGTAAATCCTATAATTAAACAAATAGAATAATAAACATGATTTCTATATTGCTCAAAAAGTGTCGTATTTCATTGGCAAAAGAATGAAAACCACGATGATAATTGGCTATTTGTTTGCAGTAATGACATGAAACAAATGAAGTAATTTTTTTATTTCATATGGAATGTATACATGGAAGACGAACTTATAAACGATATCTACTTTCACAGAGTAAATAAAGGATATATTGCTTGGAGTGGGTGAAAAACTCTAGTATTTTCAAGAGTGGCTTACTAGTTTTTCACCTATGGAATGAAATCTATCCGTTATTCACTCAGAGGAAGCAAATATGTTTGTAATTTTATGCGCGAACGTACTGACTAGCTAAATTGTATAAGAAACTGAAATAATATATGCCATATTGTTACAGTTTATGTTCTGCTATATTTTGTGTACATTGGCACATAAGACATGAGTAGTAGCAACATTCGCTTTCCTAATTCACAGTAAGAAATCACATAATAAATATTGAAAGAAAAATATCATAACGCGATTCAAACATCGTTCTCTTGAGTACTAAGTCGACATGCTACCCCTGCACCATGCAGTTGACAACATGGTGGATGACTGTTTTGGCCATAATGTTACTGATGCCGATTGAAAAATATAAAATTGTTAAGTCACTACAGTGAATGATTAAACTTTTTGTGGCATGTCAGTACAATAACGGCAAATGTGTGCTGACGTGCCGTTGTACAAATGCTCGGTGAACTACAAGAAGAATAGGAATAAAAATATTGATTTTAAATAATAAAACCCGTTTAGTACGAGACAATCTAACACAGGAAAACTGTGCCCCACCTTTAGCGGGGCTGTTAACGACGTTCTTTTTTTTATTAACACTAGGTAATATAACATTTTTGTAAAACTCAGTTCGAACAAACTGCAACATAGTCAATGCGAACAAACCGCAACACACTCAATACGAAAATAAAACTGCATCCCACTCAGTAAGAACAAACCTCAAACACTTAACAAGAACAAACCGCATCACACTCATTACGAAACAAACCGCACCAAATTCAATACGAAAAAAACCGCAACAAACTCTACAGGAACAATCCGCAAGACACTTTTTACGAAACAAACAAAATTACACTCATTACGAACTGGCAGCAATGTATTCAGTGCAAACAAATCGCAACACAGTCAATACGAACAAATCGCATCACAGTCAATACGAACACATCTTAACACAGTCAATGCGAACAAATCGCAACTCAGTCAATGCGAACAAACCGTAACACACTCAGTGCGAACAAACCGTAACACGCTCGGTACAAACAAACCGTATCACATTCAGTACGAACAAATCGCAACACACTCAATAAGAACAAACTGCACCATACTCACTAAGAACAAACTTCAAATACTCATTACGAAACAAACGGCACAACTCTCAATGCGAAACAAACTGCAACACACTCAATCCGATTAAACCGCAACACAGTCAATACGAGCAAACCGGAAGACACTCAGTAACAACAAACCGCAACAAACTCAACAATCCATATTACAGTCATGACTAACTAGCAGCAACGCACCCAATCCGAACAAACCGCAACACACTCAGCACAAACAAACAGCACCACACTCAATAAGAATAAACCGCAACACACTCAGTACGAAAGAAACATCAGACACTTAATAAAAACAAGCCACACCACACTCATTACGAAACAAACCGCAACACACTCAGTACGACAAATTCAAAACGAGCAAACTGTAACACACTCAGTACGAAACAAACTGCATCACACCCAATAATAAGAATCCACAAGACACTCATTAGACAACAGACCGCATCACACTCATTGCGATCTTGCAGCAAGGCACTCAATATGAACAAACCGCATCACACTCAATACGAACAATCCGCATCACACTCAAAAGCGAAAAGAGAATGTGAGAGAATTGCAAATGCTAATATAAAGAGATATAGATGCAAGAGAAAAGCAAATGCAAAATGAATAAAGAGGAATGCAACCCCCCCCCCCAAAAAAAACAAACAAAAGGGAAATGCAATTCAAATCAAAAGAATTAGAAACGGCAAGTCGAGCACATTATTTCCCTTTACACACTAGTTAAGGTGTTGATGTTGCCTAACATATTATGTTGGCATATCATTTTAGGGAAAAGGAGGTAAGTCAATATTTTACTCATTTTGAGACAATAGATAGATAGATAGATAGATAGATAGATAGATAGATAGATAGATAGATACAAAGAGAGAGAGAGAGAGAGAGAGAGAGAGAGAGAGAGAGAGAGAGAGAGAGATACAGACAGAGACAGACAGACAGAGACAGAGACAGAGAGAGAGCTGCCATTCCCTGACTTCGTCGCGCACCTGACATTTTGATAGGCTATTTTTCATCTTATGTTGCAAGCTATAGCAAAGTCACAGGCTTTGAGTTCATTACATTATTTATACTAATCTATTACCAATTTTGTCATCAACGTCCCACTGTGGTACTAATGTTACCACCCACTGCAATGATCCGTGCATTTCATTGTATTATTAATGTTACAATTATTGTCCCTTTTTTATGAACATTACTAGCGGATGGTACGTTCAAACAGCTTAGCTGAAGTTCAAAAACAAATTTCATATTGGAGCTTTCATCAGTGTAGTTGCAAGGTATTGATAGTTAACAAGCGAAGTAAATATCAGAGGCATTAAAAATTTAATCCTGATCATTGTTTTCACTGGATGGAGATAATGATTATGAGATTATGATCAGAACCAATCATGTACCGATACATATTTAAAATGCGTTGCATTGCATTACCATTCAGATCACCTCGACTACTTCTGCGAAACAAAAATATGTCTAGGATGTATGTCAGCGCAGTAATTTACATAAAGATCATACATTTTTTCGCCGGAAATTTCTTCGCTACGAAGAAACCACAGCCAATTCTGATCATCTCTGTTGTTTTTTGCGATTGGATTAACCGTAACATTTACCGAGAAGTGACGAATTATAATATAGTTCAATGCACTCGCAACGGTTCGGTCAATCGTCGTTTCGAAAATAACCGACATAGTCCGAACTGTAGCTAATGGCAGCTATTGACAGTCATTCGAGGTATGATCTGTGGGGTTGACGTTGAAGATGCGATTGATTGCTTTGCATGTATGTGTCAATTGCATTTTTTTACTGATGTATCCATATGATTGTTTATTAGTATAGTAACTGCAGTTCCATTAGTTGACAAATGTAATGAGGATTTCCGTTGGTTAAAACTGAACGATTTGATCTGGTTGAGCTGCCTTTACTTCAAACAATGCGGTGAACTACTTTTCTAATACTACCTACTTCTATCTATAGGGTCATGTACAAGAAACCTTGAACTATTATTTATACACTGAATGTTTCATCTGAAAGAGACATTAAATATCAAAATAACAGCAAAATTAAAATAGAAGAATGAATAAAATTAGCATGATTTCAATTAAGTTTAATGCTGGTTTTGTTCCTGCTTTTATGGTAGTAATAAGTCGAAGTTGCCGAATCCCATACCACCCTCATGTGTGATTTCAAAACAGACAGCTTACACCACATTACATTGTTATGCATATCTATATTATATGTATCATTATGATTGTAGCTATTAAAGGCTATTTAGTTAATAATATTTTAAACACTAAATTTCATATCAGTAGTATGTTCGCACTTTAAAGATAAGCCGTACATCAAGTACGAAGATTCAGACATAAAGTTCCACTATTGTTCGAATGAAAATCACGTGATCCGGAAGGGACATGAGTTCTGAAATGCCAGGATGGCATAATTTCAGAATAGTCATTGTTAAAACAGCTGATCCGTTTACTGTTGAGATTACAAATGTACGACGCTTTCTATTGCGTATTAGTAATCTATATAAGAGAATTATTATGTAGAATTAGGCATTCTTAGTAGTAAACACAAGCCTTGGAAGTTATTCATTGAGAGGATTTATTTATTTAATTTAATCGTTCGTTGGAATACAGTGCTTGAAATAGTCAGATTAATTGTAATAATAGCTGTGAATTCAATCAAAGACATCTGGATATTTAATAGCTGTTACGGAATCACTGAATTCATTTAAAGGCATTTTGAGATTAATATCATAGTGATTCTTCTGTACTGTTAATACATCAGTACACTACATGACATCATTTGGAATACCTTTGGAACTCATTCGGATTACTCGATACTTTTGAAATTTTTGGAACATTTAAGATTTTAAGATTTAATTTCACCACACGATAACTTTAATTCTCCAGCAAGTACCTTCGATGAATTTTGAGGATTGCTTGCATTTGGGGTACTGAGAAAACCTATGGAAAAGTGTTTTCCGAACAAAAACATTTATTCTACACCACATTAGTTTGCACGTTGTGTAAGGATTACGTCTATTCTTGGAGACAAAAGGTCAAAGTTGAAGATCACTGTGACTGTAAGATGAAAAATTAATATTGTACGGAATATTCAGTTCTCGACTGGCACCTTTAACAAACTTTGGGGACGAGTTGTGATGGGTGAGAAAGAAAACTATTGATTTGGGGTCTAAAAGGTCCAAAGTCAACGGTAATCTTGTTTGCATAATAAATTAAGTTCGAGACTATGTACTTGGGCCAAAGTTTGTGGATGACCTGTACTTTAGGTATGGACGATGCCTATTGATTGTTGGATCAGACGGCCAACGGCCAAAGTCATCGTGCTTCAAAGAAAATGGGTTTTAAAGAATCACTTTTGTTCTTGAGTAAGTTTCGTAAAGAAACCTGTAGATTCTAGGTTATAAAAGTCAGGGGTCACCGTCATGATCAGATGGCAGTTATATGATATGATTTAGTGTTATCTATCTAAATATTCACATAGATGTACAATATTCAGTGTTATATATCTAAATATTCAATTCCCTGTACACTGTTTAGTGTTATATATCTAAATGTTTACATACATGTACAATATCCAGTGTTATATATCTAAATGTTTACATACATGTACAATATCCAGTGTTATATATCTAAATATTCATTTACCTATACACTGTTTAGTGTTATATATCGAAATGTTCACATACATATACAATATCCAGTGTTATATATCTAAATATTCATTTACCTGTACACTTTTTAGTGTTATATATCTAAATGTTCACATACATATACAATATCCAGTGTTATATATCTAAATATTCATTTACCTGTACACTTTTTAGTGTTATATATCTAAATGTTCACATACATATACAATATCCAGTGTTATATATCTAAATATTCAATTCCCTGTACACTGTTTATTGTTATATATCTAAATATTCACATACATGTACAATATCCAGAATATATCACTTCCTTGTTTAAAATAAACAATTCAAACATAAAATATATCTTAATTGTGAAATTCATCATCACAATTATATCAGAAAAGGGAAAATGATGAATTACCATTCTTGTATCTTGTAAGCCAGTATGCATACAGTTACTACATTTGTTAATGTACTATATTCATTATTTAATTTAATGTACCAATCGAAGAAAACAATGGAAGTAACGAGTTATTTCTGTTTAAAAATACATATTTAGGAAGAAAATGAAATACATTATCTTAAACTGAGCATAATGTACATATTATGTTTTCTTTGGGAACCTTACTTGGTATATTCCGTCTGACAGATTCATTTTCCAATAAAACGTGATGGTTCCCTTAATTAATTCATGTAATTCCATACTCAAGGAAGATACCCTTAATTTAGCTAATGCAATTCCATATTCAAGGGAGATACCGTACATTTAGTACACGCAGTTCCATTTCTACCGATGATACCTTTAATTTAGCTAATGCAATTTCATATTGACTGATGATGCCCTTAATTTAGTTCATGCAATTCCATATTGACTGATGACACTCTTAATTTAGTTCATGCAATTCCATATTGACGGCGAACAACCTTAATTTAGCTCATGCAGTTCCAAATTGACGGATGGCATTCTTAATTTAGTTCATGCAGTTCCATATTGACGGATGACACCCTTAATTTAGTTCATGCAATTCCATATTGACGGATGACACCCTTAATTTAGTTCATAAAATTCCATATTACCAGATGATAATATTTTCGTAAATGAGCGATAGTAAGAAATAACACATGTTCTGTGAAAATTAACTCTTGATTAATTCATCAAACTAGCATTCCAACTGAGTAATGCTATCTGTCAACTGTTGTTTTACAACAGCAAGAAAAGAAAGTATATCACCATCACATTGGGAGTATATCACCATCCCACTGGAAGCATATCACCATCCCGTTGGAAGTATATCACCATTTCACTGGAAGTATTTCACCATCCCTTTGGAGTAACATAGCCACCCGATGGAAGTTCATCACCATCCCGATGGAAGCACACTACCATGCCGTTGGCGGTATGTCACCATCCCGTTGGAAGTATATTACCACCCTGTTGGAAGTATATCACCATCCCGTTGAGAAAGAAAAGCTTCATAAAAATGCACACTAGATATGAGCTTGAGTAGATTTTCGTACTTTTGCTCCGTAATTTAAAATAGGATTTACAAGTTTGTCAAAAATAATCAAACACGTTACAAAAGGAATATTATTAAATTTAATACAATCTAAAAAGTAAATTATAAATGTGTTTAGAATTATTTGCTTATGTACTAATGGTTCTAAAAGACTTTAGGGTGTAGAATGTGCAATTGTAATGGTTCTAAAAGACTTTAGGGTGTAGAATGTGCAACTGTAATGGTTCTAAAAGACTTCAGGGTGTAGAATGTGCAACTGTAATGGTTCTAAAAGACTTTAGGGTGTAGAATGTGCAACTGTAATGGTTCTAAAAGGCTTTAGGGTGTAGAATGTGCAACTGTTTTTGGACAAAAGAGAAAGAGAAAGAAAATTCGTGAGAGGCACCATACGTAGTAGTCAATTGTACAGACATTGATCGGACTCTAGTTAACTGCATCGTGCTAGAATCGAATCGAACGAGTGTATTTTCACCCCTAAAGATTCGTGATTCTTAAAGATACATCTATTCCACACATGCACACACATGTACAAGTAAAACGAGCAATGATAGGCATTGCACTTATTGGTATTGATATCACGTGATCAGCTGTTATGAGAAGTAATAAGCATTTGTTATAAAAAGGACTGTTATAAAACCAACAAGAAAGAAATTAACGGAACAAATGTGTACACCTACACAGTGGTTAAGTGGCGTTACAGGTTGCAAAATATCAAATTCAAACTCAGCCTCATTGGCCTAAGGAGAAAACTAAAAATTAATCCCTTTTAATGTAATCATAGCCGATTTTAGGAAACATACATATATGAAGTGTAATTTCAAGGGAAAAATTCAGAATTCTTGTTTAGTTATGTATTCTCCTGAAAATACAGAATAAACGTTATGTTGTCGTTTGCTTGTTATCAGTAAATCCTATAATTAAACAAATAGAATAATAAACATGATTTCTATATTGCTCAAAAAGTGTCGTATTTCATTGGCAAAAGAATGAAAACCACGATGATAATTGGCTATTTGTTTGCAGTAATGACATGAAACAAATGAAGTAATTTTTTTATTTCATATGGAATGTATACATGGAAGACGAACTTATAAACGATATCTACTTTCACAGAGTAAATAAAGGATATATTGCTTGGAGTGGGTGAAAAACTCTAGTATTTTCAAGAGTGGCTTACTAGTTTTTCACCTATGGAATGAAATCTATCCGTTATTCACTCAGAGGAAGCAAATATGTTTGTAATTTTATGCGCGAACGTACTGACTAGCTAAATTGTATAAGAAACTGAAATAATATATGCCATATTGTTACAGTTTATGTTCTGCTATATTTTGTGTACATTGGCACATAAGACATGAGTAGTAGCAACATTCGCTTTCCTAATTCACAGTAAGAAATCACATAATAAATATTGAAAGAAAAATATCATAACGCGATTCAAACATCGTTCTCTTGAGTACTAAGTCGACATGCTACCCCTGCACCATGCAGTTGACAACATGGTGGATGACTGTTTTGGCCATAATGTTACTGATGCCGATTGAAAAATATAAAATTGTTAAGTCACTACAGTGAATGATTAAACTTTTTGTGGCATGTCAGTACAATAACGGCAAATGTGTGCTGACGTGCCGTTGTACAAATGCTCGGTGAACTACAAGAAGAATAGGAATAAAAATATTGATTTTAAATAATAAAACCCGTTTAGTACGAGACAATCTAACACAGGAAAACTGTGCCCCACCTTTAGCGGGGCTGTTAACGACGTTCTTTTTTTTATTAACACTAGGTAATATAACATTTTTGTAAAACTCAGTTCGAACAAACTGCAACATAGTCAATGCGAACAAACCGCAACACACTTAATACGAAAATAAAACTGCATCCCACTCAGTAAGAACAAACCTCAAACACTTAACAAGAACAAACCGCATCACACTCATTACGAAACAAACCGCACCAAATTCAATACGAAAAAAACCGCAACAAACTCTACAGGAACAATCCGCAAGACACTTTTTACGAAACAAACAAAATTACACTCATTACGAACTGGCAGCAATGTATTCAGTGCAAACAAATCGCAACACAGTCAATACGAACAAATCGCATCACAGTCAATACGAACACATCTTAACACAGTCAATGCGAACAAATCGCAACTCAGTCAATGCGAACAAACCGTAACACACTCAGTGCGAACAAACCGTAACACGCTCGGTACAAACAAACCGTATCACATTCAGTACGAACAAATCGCAACACACTCAATAAGAACAAACTGCACCATACTCACTAAGAACAAACTTCAAATACTCATTACGAAACAAACGGCACAACTCTCAATGCGAAACAAACTGCAACACACTCAATCCGATTAAACCGCAACACAGTCAATACGAGCAAACCGGAAGACACTCAGTAACAACAAACCGCAACAAACTCAACAATCCATATTACAGTCATGACTAACTAGCAGCAACGCACCCAATCCGAACAAACCGCAACACACTCAGCACAAACAAACAGCACCACACTCAATAAGAATAAACCGCAACACACTCAGTACGAAAGAAACATCAGACACTTAATAAAAACAAGCCACACCACACTCATTACGAAACAAACCGCAACACACTCAGTACGACAAATTCAAAACGAGCAAACTGTAACACACTCAGTACGAAACAAACTGCATCACACCCAATAATAAGAATCCACAAGACACTCATTAGACAACAGACCGCATCACACTCATTGCGATCTTGCAGCAAGGCACTCAATATGAACAAACCGCATCACACTCAATACGAACAATCCGCATCACACTCAAAAGCGAAAAGAGAATGTGAGAGAATTGCAAATGCTAATATAAAGAGATATAGATGCAAGAGAAAAGCAAATGCAAAATGAATAAAGAGGAATGCAACCCCCCCCCCCAAAAAAAACAAACAAAAGGGAAATGCAATTCAAATCAAAAGAATTAGAAACGGCAAGTCGAGCACATTATTTCCCTTTACACACTAGTTAAGGTGTTGATGTTGCCTAACATATTATGTTGGCATATCATTTTAGGGAAAAGGAGGTAAGTCAATATTTTACTCATTTTGAGACAATAGATAGATAGATAGATAGATAGATAGATAGATAGATAGATAGATAGATACAAAGAGAGAGAGAGAGAGAGAGAGAGAGAGAGAGAGAGAGAGAGAGAGAGAGATACAGACAGAGACAGACAGACAGAGACAGAGACAGAGAGAGAGCTGCCATTCCCTGACTTCGTCGCGCACCTGACATGTTGATAGGCTATTTTTCATCTTATGTTGCAAGCTATAGCAAAGTCACAGGCTTTGAGTTCATTACATTATTTATACTAATCTATTACCAATTTTGTCATCAACGTCCCACTGTGGTACTAATGTTACCACCCACTGCAATGATCCGTGCATTTCATTGTATTATTAATGTTACAATTATTGTCCCTTTTTTATGAACATTACTAGCGGATGGTACGTTCAAACAGCTTAGCTGAAGTTCAAAAACAAATTTCATATTGGAGCTTTCATCAGTGTAGTTGCAAGGTATTGATAGTTAACAAGCGAAGTAAATATCAGAGGCATTAAAAATTTAATCCTGATCATTGTTTTCACTGGATGGAGATAATGATTATGAGATTATGATCAGAACCAATCATGTACCGATACATATTTAAAATGCGTTGCATTGCATTACCATTCAGATCACCTCGACTACTTCTGCGAAACAAAAATATGTCTAGGATGTATGTCAGCGCAGTAATTTACAGAAAGATCATACATTTTTTCGCCGGAAATTTCTTCGCTACGAAGAAACCACAGCCAATTCTGATCATCTCTGTTGTTTTTTGCGATTGGATTAACCGTAACATTTACCGAGAAGTGACGAATTATAATATAGTTCAATGCACTCGCAACGGTTCGGTCAATCGTCGTTTCGAAAATAACCGACATAGTCCGAACTGTAGCTAATGGCAGCTATTGACAGTCATTCGAGGTATGATCTGTGGGGTTGACGTTGAAGATGCGATTGACTGCTTTGCATGTATGTGTCAATTGCATTTTTTTACTGATGTATCCATATGATTGTTTATTAGTATAGTAACTGCAGATCCATTAGTTGACAAATGTAATGAGGATTTCCGTTGGTTAAAACTGAACGATTTGATCTGGTTGAGCTGCCTTTACTTCAAACAATGCGGTGAACTACTTTTCTAATACTACCTACTTCTATCTATAGGGTCATGTACAAGAAACCTTGAACTATTATTTATACACTGAATGTTTCATCTGAAAGAGACATTAAATATCAAAATAACAGCAAAATTAAAATAGAAGAATGAATAAAATTAGCATGATTTCAATTAAGTTTAATGCTGGTTTTGTTCCTGCTTTTATGGTAGTAATAAGTCGAAGTTGCCGAATCCCATACCACCCTCATGTGTGATTTCAAAACAGACAGCTTACACCACATTACATTGTTATGCATATCTATATTATGTGTATCATTATGATTGTAGCTATTAAAGGCTATTTAGTTAATAATATTTTAAACACTAAATTTCATATCAGTAGTATGTTCGCACTTTAAAGATAAGCCGTACATCAAGTACGAAGATTCAGACATAAAGTTCCACTATTGTTCGAATGAAAATCACGTGATCCGGAAGGGACATGAGTTCTGAAATGCCAGGATGGCATAATTTCAGAATAGTCATTGTTAAAACAGCTGATCCGTTTACTGTTGAGATTACAAATGTACGACGCTTTCTATTGCGTATTAGTAATCTATATAAGAGAATTATTATGTAGAATTAGGCATTCTTAGTAGTAAACACAAGCCTTGGAAGTTATTCATTGAGAGGATTTATTTATTTAATTTAATCGTTCGTTGGAATACAGTGCTTGAAATAGTCAGATTAATTGTAATAATAGCTGTGAATTCAATCAAAGACATCTGGATATTTAATAGCTGTTACGGAATCACTGAATTCATTTAAAGGCATTTTGAGATTAATATCATAGTGATTCTTCTGTACTGTTAATACATCAGTACACTACATGACATCATTTGGAATACCTTTGGAACTCATTCGGATTACTCGATACTTTTGAAATTTTTGGAACATTTAAGATTTTAAGATTTAATTTCACCACACGATAACTTTAATTCTCCAGCAAGTACCTTCGATGAATTTTGAGGATTGCTTGCATTTGGGGTACTGAGAAAACCTATGGAAAAGTGTTTTCCGAACAAAAACATTTATTCTACACCACATTAGTTTGCACGTTGTGTAAGGATTACGTCTATTCTTGGAGACAAAAGGTCAAAGTTGAAGATCACTGTGACTGTAAGATGAAAAATTAATATTGTACGGAATATTCAGTTCTCGACTGGCACCTTTAACAAACTTTGGGGACGAGTTGTGATGGGTGAGAAAGAAAACTATTGATTTGGGGTCTAAAAGGTCCAAAGTCAACGGTAATCTTGTTTGCATAATAAATTAAGTTCGAGACTATGTACTTGGGCCAAAGTTTGTGGATGACCTGTACTTTAGGTATGGACGATGCCTATTGATTGTTGGATCAGACGGCCAACGGCCAAAGTCATCGTGCTTCAAAGAAAATGGGTTTTAAAGAATCATTTTTGTTCTTGAGTAAGTTTCGTAAAGAAACCTGTAGATTCTAGGTTATAAAAGTCAGGGGTCACCGTCATGATCAGATGGCAGTTATATGATATGATTTAGTGTTATCTATCTAAATATTCACATAGATGTACAATATTCAGTGTTATATATCTAAATATTCAATTCCCTGTACACTGTTTAGTGTTATATATCTAAATGTTTACAGACATGTACAATATCCAGTGTTATATATCTAAATGTTTACATACATGTACAATATCCAGTGTTATATATCTAAATATTCATTTACCTATACACTGTTTAGTGTTATATATCGAAATGTTCACATACATATACAATATCCAGTGTTATATATCTAAATATTCATTTACCTGTACACTTTTTAGTGTTATATATCTAAATGTTCACATATATATATACAATATCCAGTGTTATATATCTAAATATTCAATTCCCTGTACACTGTTTATTGTTATATATCTAAATATTCACATACATGTACAATATTCAGAATATATCACTTCCTTGTTTAAAATAAACAATTCAAACATAAAATATATCTTAATTGTGAAATTCATCATCACAATTATATCAGAAAAGGGAAAATGATGAATTACCATTCTTGTATCTTGTAAGCCAGTATGCATACAGTTACTACATTTGTTAATGTACTATATTCATTATTTAATTTAATGTACCAATCGAAGAAAACAATGGAAGTAACGAATTATTTCTGTTTAAAAATACACATTTAGGAAGAAAATGAAATACATTATCTTAAACTGAGCATAAGGTACATATTATGTTTCCTTTGGGAACCTTACTTGGCATATTCCGTCTAACAGATTCATTTTCCAATAAAACATGATGGTTCCCTTAATTAATTCATGTAATTCCATACTCAAGGAAGATACCCTTAATTTAGCTAATGCAATTCCATATTCAAGGGAGATACCGTACATTTAGTACACGCAGTTCCATTTCTACCGATGATACCTTTAATTTAGCTAATGCAATTTCATATTGACTGATGATACCCTTAATTTAGTTCATGCAATTCCATATTGACTGATGACACTCTTAATTTAGTTCATGCAATTCCATATTGACGGCGAACAACCTTAATTTAGCTCATGCAGTTCCAAATTGACGGATGGCATTCTTAATTTAGTTCATGCAATTCCATATTGACGGATGACACCCTTAATTTAGTTCATAAAATTCCATATTACCAGATGATAATATTTTCGTATATGAACGATAGTAAGAAATAACACATGTTCTGTGAAAATTAACTCTTGATTAATTCATCAAACTAGCATTCCAACTGAGTAATGCTATCTGTCAACTGTTGTTTTACAACAGCAAGAAAAGAAAGTATATCACCATCACATTGGAAGTATATCACCATCCCACTGGAAGCATATCACCATCCCGTTGGAAGTATATCACCATTTCACTGGAAGTATTTCACCATCTCTTTGGAGTAAGATAGCCACCCGATGGAAGTTCATCACCATCCCGATGGAAGCACACCACCATGCCGTTGGCGGTATGTCACCATCCTGTTGGAAGTATATTACCATCCCGTTGGAAGTATGTCACCATCCTGTTGGAAGTATATTACCATCCCGTTGGAAGTATATTACCATCACGTTGGAAGTATATTGCCATCCCGTTGGAAGTATATTACCATCCCGTTGGAAGTATGTCACCATCCTGTTGGAAGTATATTACCATCCCGTTGGAAGTATATTACCATCCCGTTGGAAGTATATTACCATCACGTTGGAAGTATATTGCCATCCCGTTGGAAGTATATTAGCATTCCGTTGGAAGTATATTACCATCCCGTTGAGAAAGAAAAGCTTCATAAAAATGCACACTAGATATGAGCTTGAGTAGATTTTCGTACATTTGCTCCGTAATTTAAAATAGGATTTACAAGTTTGTCAAAAATAATGAAACACGTTACAAAAGAAATATTATTAAATTTAATACAATCTAAAAAGTAAATTATAAATGTGTTTAGAATTATTTGCTTATGTACTAATGGTTCTAAAAGACTTCAGGGTGTAGAATGTGCAACTGTAATAGTTCTAAAAGACTTTAGGGTGCAGAATGTGCAATTGTAATGCTGCTAAAAGACTTTAGGGTGTAGAATGTGCAATTGTAATGGTTCTAAAAGACTTTAGGGTGTGAATGTGCAACTGTAATGGTTCTAAAAGACTTTAGGGTGTAGAATGTGCAACTACAATGGTTTTAAAAGACTTTAGGGTGTGGAATGTGCAACTGTAATGGTTCTAAAAGATTTTAAGGTGTAGAATGTGCAACTATAATACTGCTAAAAGACTTTAGGGTGTAGAATGTGCAATTGTAATGGTTCTAAAAGACTTTAGGGTGTAGAATTTGCAATTGTAATAGTTCTAAAAGACTTTAGGGTGTAGAATGTGCAACTGTAATGGTTCTAAAATACTTTAGGGTGTAGAATGTGCAACTCAATGGTTCTAAAAGACTTTAGGGTGTGGAATGTGCAACTGTAATGGTTCTAAAAGATTTTAAGGTGTAGAATGTGCAATTGTAATGGTTCTAAAAGACTTTAGGGTGTAGAATGTGCAATTGTAATGGTTCTAAAAAACTTTAGGGTGTAGAATTTGCAATTGTAATGGTTCTAAAAGACTTTAGGGTGTAGAATGTGCAACTGTAATGGTTCTACAAGACTTTAGGGTGTAGAATGTGCAATTGTAATGCTGCTAAAAGACTTTAGGGTGTAGAATGTGCAATTGTAATGGTGCTAAAAGACTTTAGAGTGTGGAATGTGCAACTGTAATGGTTCTAAAAGACTTTAGGGTGTAGAATGTGCAACTGTAATACTGCTAAAAGACTTTAGGGTGTAGAATGTGCAAATGTAATGGTTCTAAAAGACTTTAGGGTGTAGAATGTGCAACTGTAATGGTTCTAAAAGACTTTAGGGTGTAGAATGTGCAACTGTAATGGTTCTAAAAGACTTTAGGGTGTAGAATGTGCAACTGTAATGGTTCTAAAAGACTTTAGGATGTAGAATCTGCAATTGTAATGCTGCTAAAAGACTTTAGGGTGCAGATTGTACAACTGTAATGGTTCTAAAAGACTTTAGGGTGCAGAATGTGCAACTGTAATGGTTCTAAAAGACTTTAGGGTGTTGTTGTTGTTGTTGTTATAGGGTTTAACGCCATTTTTCAGCACAAGATAGGCTATACATGGCGGCCAGTATTAATGGTGGAGGAAGAACCCGGGAGAACCCGGAAAGAACTACCGACCCACGAGAAGCTACCGGCAAGCTTTCTCACATAACCACATTGGCCGAGCCCGAGACTCGAACCCACGCAGACAGAGGTGAGATGGCAGTGATCCGTAACTGTAATGGTTCTAAAAGACTTTAAGGTGTAGAATGTGCAACTGTTTTTGAACAAAAGAGAAAGAGAAGGAAAATTCGTGAGAGGCACCATACGTAGTAGTCAATTGTACAGACATTGATCAGACTCTAGTTAACTGCATCGTGCGAGATTCGAATCGAACGAGTGTATTTTCACCCCTAAAGATTCGTGATTCTTAAAGATACATCTATTCCACACAGTGCGCACACATGTACAAGTAAAACGAGCAATGATAGGCATTGCACTTATTGGTATTGATATCACGTGATCAGCTGTTATGAGAAGTAATAAGCATTTGTTATAAAAAGGGCTGTTATAAAACCAACAAGAAAGAAATTAACGGAACAAATGTGTACACCTACACAGTGGTTAAGTGGCGTTACAGGTTGCAAAATACCAAATTCAAACTCAGCCTCATTGGCCTAAGGAGAAAACTAAAAATTAATCCCTTTTAATGTAATCATAGCCGATTTTAGGAAACATACATATATGAAGTGAAATTTCAAGGGAAAAATTCAGAATTCTTGTTTAGTTATGTATTCTCCTGAAAATACAGAATAAACGTTATGTTGTCGTTTGCTTGTTATCAGTAAATCCTATAATTAAACAAATAGAATAATAAACATGATTTCTATATTGCTCAAAAAGTGTCGTATTTCATTGGCAAAAGAATGAAAACCACAATGATAATTGGCTATTTGTTTGCAGTAATGACATGAAACAAATGAAGTATTTTTTTTTATTTCATATGGAATGTATACATGGAAGACGAACTTATAAACGATATCTACTTTCACAGAGTAAATAAAGGATATATTGCTTGGAGTGGGTGAAAAACTCTAGTATTTTCAAGAGTGGCTTACTAGTTTTTCACCTATGGAATGAAATCTATCCGTTATTCACTCAGAGGAAGTAAATATGTTTGTAATTTTATGCGCGAACGTACTGACTAGCTAAATTGTATAAGAAACTGAAATAATATATGCCATATTGTTACAGTTTATGTTCTGCTATATTTTGTGTACATTGGCACATAAGACATGAGTAGTAGTAACATTCGCTTTCCTAATTCACAGTAAGAAATCACATACTTATAATAAATATTGAAAGAAAAATATCATAACGCGATTCAAACATCGTTCTCTTGAGTACTAAGTCGACATGCTACCCCTGCACCATGCAGTTGACAACATGGTGGATGACTGTTTTGGCCATAATGTTACTGATGCCGATTGAAAAATATAAAATTATTAAGTCACTATAGTGAATGATCAAACTTTTTGTGGCATGTCAGTACAATAACGGCAAATGTGTGCTGACGTGCCGTTGTACAAATACTCGGTGAACTACAAGAAGAATAGGAATAAAAATATTGATTTTAAATAATAAAACCCGTTTAGTACGAGGCAATCTAACACAGGAAAACTGTGCCCCACCTTTAGCGGGGCTGTTAACGACGTTTTTTTTATTAACACTAGGTAATATAACATTTTTGTAAAACTCAGTTCGAACAAACTGCAACATAGTCAATGCGAACAAACCGCAACACACTTAATACGAAAATAAAACTGCATCCCACTCAGTAAGAACAAACCTCAAACACTTAACAAGAACAAACCGCATCACACTCATTACGAAACAAACCGCACCAAATTCAATACGAAAAAAACCGCAACAAACTCTATAGGAACAATCCGCAAGACACTTTTTACGAAACAAACAAAATTACACTCATTACGAACTGGCAGCAATGTATTCAGTGCAAACAAATCGCAACACAGTCAATACGAACAAATCGCATCACAGTCAATACGAACACATCTTAACACAGTCAATGCGAACAAATCGCAACACAGTCAATGCGAACAAACCGTAACACACTCAGTGCGAACAAACCGTAACACGCTCAGTACAAACAAACCGTATCACATTCAGTACGAACAAATCGCAACACGCTCAATAAGAACAAACTGCACCATACTCACTAAGAACAAACCTCAAACACTCAATAAAAACAAACCTCAAATACTCATTACGAAACAAACGGCACAACTCTCAATGCGAAACAAACCGCAAGACACTCAATACGATTAAACCGCAACACAGTCAATACGAGCAAACCGGAAGACACTCAGTAACAACAAACCGCAACAAACTTAACAAACCACATTAGTCATGACTAACTAGCAGCAACGCACCCAATCCGAACAAACCGCAACACACTCAGCACAAACAAACAGCACCACACTCAATAAGAATAAACTGCAACACACTCAGTACGAAAGAAACATCAGACACTTAATAAAAACAAGCCACACCACACTCATTACTAAACAAACCGCAACACACTCAGTACGACAAATTCAAAACGAGCAAACCGTAACACACTCAATACGAAACAAACTGCATCACACTCAATAATAACAATCCACAAGACACTCATTAGACAACAGACCGCATCACACTCATTGCGATCTTGCAGCAAGGCACTCAATATGAACAAACCGCATCACACTCAATACGAACAATCCGCATCACACTCAATAAGAACAAACCGCATAACACTCAATACGAACAATTCGCATCACACTCAGTAGGAACAAACCTTAACATAATCGTACAAACAAACCGCATCACACTGAACACAGACAAACTACAACAGACTCAATACGAACAAACTACAGTATACTCAATAAGAACAAACCATAACACGCTCATCACGAACAAACCGCAGCATACTCAGTACGAAACCAACCGCATCACACTCAGGATGAACAAACCATAACAAGCTCATTACGAATAAAACCTCAATACACTCAGTACGAAACAAACCGCATCACACTCAGTACGAAACAAACCACATCACACGCAGTACGAAACAAACCGCAACACCCTCAGTACGAACAAACCATTAGTCGTTATTTACGAAACAAACCGCATCACAGTCAATACGAATTAACCGCAACACATAGGATTACTGATTGTGATTAATTTTTCCAATATTTGATATGAATTCTAATGAGGCAAATCCAGCCTTTAAAAATCTAGATTAGACTAAACTACATTGAAGATTATCTTTGGGGCTACGTCTAGTAGTTGCATTAATGTCATCGATGCTTTTCTAAACTATTGTTTAAAATTATTGTTGCTTCACAATTGTGCCAACAACCGATTGGCAACTCAAAATTGTAAATACATTACAGAATTCGTCATTTTTCTAAAACATAAATCGGACTAAGAAATATTAACTTATCCCTTTTTGTGTTAAACGAAAATTGATTGTACTAGTATTCTTTTTTCATGTTTTCATAATATATCCTGTATGCTTGTATGGAGAAGGATTTGTACAATTCAAAGCATTTCTTGTCCGGCACAGTTGCTGTTTTAATTCGACGGCAATAACAAAGTTTAACCTAAGAATACAAAACGTTGTGCGTAAGCTATTACGAGATACTAAGTCGCTACAAGATAGTCGAGACTTAATTACCGGATACTAAGTCGCTACAAGATAGTAGAGACGTAATTATGGGATACTAAGTCGCTACAAGATAGTCGAGACGTAATTACGGGATACTAAGTCGCTACAAGATAGTCGAGACGTAATTATGGGATACTAAGTCGCTACATGATAGTCGAGACGTAATTATGGGATACTAAGTCGCTACATGATAGTCGAGGCTTAATTATGGGATACTAAGTCGCTACATGATAGTCAAGACGATGATAGTCAAGACGTAATTACGGGATACTAAGTCGCTACAAGATAGTCGAGACGTAATTACGGGATACTAAGTCGCTACAAGATAGTCGAGACGTAATTATGGGATACTAAGTCGCTACATGATATTCGAGACGTAATTATGGGATACTAAGTCGCTACATGATAGTCGAGACTTAATTATGGGATACTAAGTCGCTACATGATAGTCAAGACGATGATAGTCAAGACGTAATTAGGGGATACTAAGTCGCTACAAGATAGTCGAGACGTAATTACGGGATACTAAGTTCCTACAAGATAGTCGTGACGTAATTACGGGATACTAAGTCGCTACCTGTTAGTCGAGACGTAATTATGGGATACTAAGTCGCTACATGATAGTCGAGACTTAATTATGGGATACTAAGTCGCTACATGATAGTCAAGACGATGATAGTCAAGACGTAATTACGGGATACTAAGTCGCTACAAGATAGTCAAGACGTAATTACGGGATACTAAGTCGCTACATGATAGTCGAGACGTAATTATGGGATAGTAAGTCGCTACAAGATAGTCGAGACGTAATTACGGGATACTAAGTTCCTACAAGATAGTCGAGACGTAATTACGAGATACTAAGTCGCTACAAGATAGTCGAGACGTAATTACAGGTTACTGCATTTGTATGGGAAAATATGAACGAGTTTTTCGGATGGATATACTGCACGACCTTGGGAGTGCAGTATATCCATCCGACAAAACGAGTTCATATTTTCCCATACAAATGCAGTAACCTTTTTATTATATGCTCATTTTCTTATTCGATCGAAGGCTTAATTTTATAAACAAAACTACACTACAAGAAATAAAGTAGCTGAATTTATGCTGTATTCCAAACTAAATACGCAAGCGCAGATTCATCAGTACACAACAACAACATTATTAATGCGCACATAACTCCGCCCAGGTTAATTTAAATTTAGTTGCGCGCTAGACATCACTTTCGAAAGAAAATGTCCTTTTCGTCTACTTAAAATTTAAATTTAGAGTCATATTGTGAATGAATGCGCATTGCAACAACTTTTCCATTTGGTCTGAAATGAATATATTTTGGTATTTTTGTCGATTCTGTTAAGTTTTGTGATAATGACTGGATTTATCTTGTCACTTCTACATGAAGTGCGTCTAATTTCAGGAGCGAGTGAGCAGCATGTTGACATCTGCAAGTGTGTTTCTGATCTGTCATTGAATGTTTGGAATCATAATGTGGGTAAAATATGAAGTCTTTCAATTGTAATTATTATGGAATATAATGTTTATTTCATTTTGAGTGTAGTAAGGAGGATGTAATTGCACTTGGAATATAGTCGAAATTACAGTACAATTTCGAAATGCGTAATCAAGCTATAGAACCCATGACATGATTCATGTAATTCGGATTTGCAGAACTAAGAAAGTACATTCTAAGGAAATTCAAGATATAAAACTATATGTATATTTTTTGCCATTCTTATTAACAGCTAAAGAAGACACGTTTTTGATTTGACACTTGCATGTTATTTGTAGGGACCCATCAATTGTATGTCTGGCGTCTATCGCTAGCCCAAATCAGAAAAATTGTATCAAAAAAGTTAACGCTGAATATTGCAAAGCAGCTGGTATGTGGCACTCCACGAAACATCTGCTTTAGTTCATTCAGAAACAAATTTAATCAACCAAACCGTAAAGTGTCTACTACATGAGTGTACATGATTTGTTTTCGAAGTAGTTCCTAACACACTATTGGGCACACGTGTCGTGCACGTGAGTGCAATGTGAGGGTGTGCAATATCGTAAAATATTGCACGATTCTGACAATGTAAAGTTAATGGAAACAAAAATGAGCATATAATAATTACGGATACTAAGTCGCTTACAAGATAGTCGAGATGTAATTACAGGATACTAAGTCGCTACATGATAGTCGAGACGTATTTATGGGATACTAAGCCGCTACAAGATAGTCGAGACGTAATTATGGGATATTAGGTCGCTACAAGATAGTCGAGACGTAATTACGGGATAATAAGTTGCAATTGTGAGATATATTGTGCCGTATTTGCAAGATAGTTTGGTCGTAACTACGATGTGCTGGGTAGTAATTTTGGAGATTAAGTATTGATTTGACTTGGCACTGAAAACTTTTAGCGTAATAGCGACATACAATCGGCATTAGAGAAATACTCCTCATTTCGTATTTACGGGACATCAAGTTATAATGACGAGAAAGTAGGTCATAAAAACGAGATAGCTAAGTTATAATTACCATAGAGTATATCTTAAAGTATGATATAACTGATATAACTAACTCGTAATTATGCTATAGCAAACTGTTATCAACTTGATACAAGTCGTAACTAGGAAATAACTCACTTTCAAAAATATGATAAAAGCCAAGACCAATTTAAAAGTTTCTAAAGTTTTACGAGATTAATAATTCATTTTGACGTGCCACTAACCGGCTTCCGCGCGGATTTATATGAATACGGTTTTCTTTGGTTTGTATTTGTATTTTACGTCAAAGTAACACTCTTAAGGTTATGACATGTCGATGAAAGCATAACTAAGTCCATTGCCCAACAACACGACACGGTAGCCGGTTCGGGCTTATGGGCCTTGAACCCGTACCGTTCTGTTCACTAGTCTAACGCCTTAAAAACTGAGACACTGCATAAATACTGATGCATTTTCTGTGAAGCTGTTTACATCAAGTCCAAACAAAATCTTACACTTTCTTAATGAACAGTTGGAAACCACAAATTACAAAACAAGTTCCTTTCACGACTCTTTGATTACACCATCGATTGATGTGTAACCGCAATTTATTATAGTTTTCTTTCGCAATCCCTAGGCGAACAACTCCCGCTGAGCACTGCAATTAGAACTGTTTTCTCCAGCACGCGGGGCTTGCTCATCTTCCAAAAGCTCAATATATTATTCGCCATTATTCAGTTTTTGTGCAATACCAAAAAATTACAAAATTAATGCTAGATGCATTGTAGCCATGAACAACAGGGAATGAAAATGAAGACACATGCAAGTCTTTCACCAAGAACTCGTACTTTTTAATTTGGGTCAGCGAGACCAGAACTATTTTACAGGCATTCCAAGTTCATCTGAAGTATGTCATTCATTCGTATCAGAAATAATGTTCCATTATATTGATAAATGATCCAAATCCACATGAGTCACTATTACTAATATAATTACTTGCATTTGTATTAATAGAAACAGAACGTTTCCAAAGAGTACTTTTTTCAGAGGATATCCTTTTTTGTCACATTTGCATAAGCATGATAGTAGGCGTCACTTATTTGGTGGCGATTAACGTTACATTTTTTTAAAAGAGCGGTGAGGCTGGAGATGTAGGATGATTGTTAAGTCAAATATGAGGGTAGGGGATACATTATTATATGGATGCATGTAAAACACCAGTTCCACCGGAATGTTACTTTATGGACGGAGTAATTTATAGAGCAGCTGGCATCGATTTTCAAATTATACTATTTAAATTAACAAATATATTAGAAAATTGCATTTGTATCAAATATGACATGTAACCAAAGAAAGCTTTTTTGAATCATTATAACGTTGCGCATACTATGAAGCGCAATAAAATGAGTCAATAATAGAACAGCTGCATTTTGTATGTTCTTTCATTTATTTGACATGGCATTAAAATAAATCATTTCTTTCTTTTCAGGTGAGATTAAACAGTTACGAAAGAAAATGTTTACAAAATATCAGTTGGCAAACCCAGATTAGGGATTAGTATAAGAAATAATTTTTGAAAAGATTAAATTTGACTCATTTTAATATCCAAATCTTAGGATGTATGTCAAAAGGGATTTCTGATTTGCATCAGTAACTTGGGTCATTTCTCATGTTTTCCGTCCAATGATTTATAATAATTAGCATGATTTCAGTTTCGTAAACGTCTGTTTATTTCCCCGGAGAAATGTTTAAAAGAAATGTATAAACTTTAAATCCCTGTGTAGTATTTAATAACCGAAGCTAAATTTCACATATGTGTCTTGTTAAGTGCTTACACTATCACGTGTAAGTTATATTTCTAGTTCACCGATACGGGCACTTGTTTCTGTGAGTAAATTGTAGAAAACGAATGAGAAGACAACCTCTACTCCCTATTAGCATAACGTAGCTAACTCTCGCTGCTCGCAGTCTACTTGCGACTAGATCGCGATTGCTTCAGTGAGATCTCTTCTGCTACGCGAATGCCTTGAGGGTCATGATCTCTACGTATAAGTGTACATGTAGTAAATTAACAGATTAGTTGCAATTACATACGAAATGTTATTTTCCAAATACTCCTTAAAGAAAATAAACTTGATTTTAATTTTGATTCAAGCTGGTTATATTTTTGTTGGTATTCATGTTGTATACAAATAATTACCCCATTCGCAACTTCAAGGTGAATCCCATAGAATCATATCTCGAATGTATGCTGACAGCTGAAATGTGAATCACCTCGGCTATTTACCAAACAAGAATTTACCAAGAAGTTACGAATGCATAAACTATTTTTTTCACTCATAATTTCTCTGTCAAACCTACAGTCATTACAGTTTTACAAATAATCGAGGTGGTCTTTTATGCGGAGAAATTTCTGGCGAATAAAATAATGTGTTTTGTCTGTAAATTACTGTGTCAAATACATCTGAGACATATTACAGTCTAGCATAAATTCAGAGGTTGTTTCGAATGAACAAAAATAGCATTCATTCCGAAATAGACTGCAAGTGGAAGTCCCTATATTGGGCTTTTGTAGACAACATACAAAGCAACGGAGAAACTGCGAGTAAACGTGGCCATTAAAATCAAAAAGTAAATTACGCTTGTAAATATAGATTTGGTTGCTACTCTACGCGATTTTGAAATTTTTGGCTTACAAACAAAATGCGGGGAGCCATTCCTTGGTATTTTTCAAAAGAAAGTTCTGTACGTCCTGTCTAAATATGACTTATCTAGATTATTACGTTGATAAATTACAATGGTTTTAGTGTTATATAAATACATCAAGGCCTGAACATTATGTCAACGCCTCATCCAACCTCCAAAATGAAGAGCATGAACGGAACAACAAATATTTATGTCGAAAAGAAAATGCTTTTGAAGTTTCTTTGTGCTGTTGTTCATTACACGAATCAACTGGAACACTAAACATGTATTCAGATTTTAAGTGGAATTTACAGTAACTATTGGTATTTTCATACAACTATCAACATTTACACTGTTGTACATAAAAGTACTCTCTCAAGAAGTAGGAAAATAAAACTTTTCATCATATGAAGGCAAGTTGAAACTACTGATGTAACATGCATAAATGTCAGAATAATTGAAAATAATACTCAGCCACATGTTTATTGCAATTATTAACGGCCAGAGTCACCACCAAATCAGGGTTGACGCATTTATCATAATTCATTTTCTAAATGAAATGCTTTGCTTAACGTGAGAGATCTATATTGATTTCCTTAATCATGATGATATAGATAAATTAGAAGAAAACGCAAGCATCTGACGTATTATAGTGCCTAATTGTTATATAATAAAAGGTGGTAATTTTTTAATGTCTCTGCCATGACCGGTTTATGCAAAACGCTTAAAATACATTTTGAATAAATGATTAATTTAATATTCAGAAAAACATTCCAGTGATACTATATTTAATCAAACATGTGAATATTTATGAAACTACAGACTATATGCTTGTAAATAACGCGCTAGTACAGATCGGTGCAATATACATTCGTTTTCGTTTCCAGAAAGTAGTGTCAAAATGGACACTTGAGCTTAATCTGACCTTTAGGACTCCTATCCATAAACCCCTTCTAGATTTCCGATGACTTTTCCTCAATGGGAATAGTTTTTGAGTTTGTGTGGAAGTCTGCGTCGTGGGTTGAAAATCCCTCCCACCTCGACAACACATTAAGAGTAACCTTAAACGTCCATGATGACGCTGCTCAGCAAATATTTAGAGCGGTCTTCTCTGGAAATCGAGAAATTCATACCTTATCAGATACTTACTGGGGATCAAAACTACTTATTGGAATAC
>JAECUM010026557.1:0-2500 GCA_016617855.1 Megalonaias nervosa
CTCTTTAAAACTCTCTCTCTCTCTCTCTCTCTCTCTCTCTCTCTCTCTCTCTCTCATCTTTTGGTCGGTTTGACTTAACTTTTACCATCATTCATAAGTCCAGAGATATTGTCGGAAAATCCTCTACGTTCGCCATTTCATAGATTTTAGCCCGTATCCTGCTACGATGGTCAAGAGAGAGAGAGAGAGAGAGAGAGAGAGAGAGAGAGAGAGAGAGACCTTTGGACATTTTCATATTTAAATAATAATAATCGACTTTTTAGAACATTATGGTATGTTTAAGAAAAAACAAAACATAACATTAAATATATCACAGTATGTGTACCACGTATCCGAGGTATTTACTGGTTTGCAACTTTGTATCATTGATAAACACTGTAGATAAATCCCAAGGAAAGTGCACACGTATCGTTAGGCCTACGACGAACCATATTCTTGTAGGTTACTTGGTGTAATTTCTATTTCAAGGTTTTAATCCAGCCCAAATTCCTTTACTCTCTCATTCCACATTTCTGCGCAGTTTGTCCGTTATGCATGAGAGGGGAGGGGAGAACAGAAAGCAGAAAGGATTGTGATGAAAATGTGTACCATATTAAATTCATTTAGAAAACGGGGATTATTAATACTTTTCATCGTTATTTTCATACGTCACTAGTGACTAATGTGTTGAAATTGATCATTGATCTAAAATCAACTGCAGACGCTCGCGAGAATGTTTATATACGCGTATTATTGCGCCATGGGCGGATCACAATTTGATATACCAATAGTATTGGTATATCAAATTGCTTTATACCAACACTTTAAATGCATGTTATTTTTTTAATGTATGTGGTATATATATATATATATATATATATATATATATATATATATATATATATATATATATATATATATATATTAAAACACGGGGAGCCCCGAGTGGCTGAGTGGTCTAAAGAGCTCACCGTTACGGATCACTGCCATCTCACCTCTGTCTGCGTGGGTTCGAGTCTCGGGCTCGGCCAATGTGGGTACGTGAGAAAGCTTGCCAGTAGCTTCTCCTGGGGCGGTGGTTGTTTCCGGGGTTTTCCCGGGATCTTCCTCCACCGTTTATACTGACGGCCATGTTTAACGTCTCTTGTGCTGAAAAATGTCGTTAAACCCTGCAACAACAACAACTAAAACAGTGTACTGGGTCCGTAGAATATTATCGTATTATGCACGAACCTATGCTACAACCATCCAAATTAGTTAGCTGAAAAAATGATGCATATACCCAAACAAATTCGGGGGGGGGGGTTGTTGTTGTTACTAAAAACATACTAATATCAGGATAAGTAACACAAAGTGTTCAGCGAGGAAAGAAACAAGTTGTAAGTACTCCAAAGCAAGCAGTCTATCATAATACCAATAATAACAGGTAATTTTGCTGATACTTTTTTTTGCCTAACCCAAATAAACAGTCGGTTTAATTTTATTTTGCCATATTTTATTATGCTAGGAAATGATTTAATTGAAGCAGGTATAACCATGGGAGTAGGTGGGGGAGAAGGTGGGTGTGTAGGTGGAGTAGCAGGGGTTGACCGTATAGTAGGAGAGGGAGCATTAGGATTTGGAGGAGGAGGGGGGGAGGAAGTAGGAAAACGTCCCTTCTTACCAAATTTGCAGTGGATGGAACAACCGTTGATACAGTCATTGCAATAGCTTTAGCAATTGCTGCTGTTGTTACACCTTTTTTCTTCGAACAGTTCTTTCAACATTTCACCTAATCACTATGGAATTTATTTGTCCAATGTTTTCTCTGAAATTGCCCAACTATGCTAAATGTCAACTACTTGAGCTTTTACTTTTTCAACCTTTACATCTGTTTTTGAGTAACAGCTTTTTTCTGTCTGTGCAACCTCTTTTATTGTGGTCTTTTCGTAGTTCTTCAATACGTATTTCAGACATGTCAAAATCAAGTCCCATGAACCCTAGTTGTCATTTGACAACTTCCACACCATTTACACAGCCCCTTAATTCTCTTTCCTCCTGAGTAATAAACAAACTTTTCACTGCAGGTGGACGTTTTCCACTTTGATCCTTCTTTGAGGTAAAAATCTATAAGTTTTCTGTATTAAACTGATTATAAAACGTCACATTTATGTATACTGTTGGATTTTCAATATTCTCAAGAACTTGCTGATTTAACTAACGGTTGAATCGGGTTTTTAGATTGTCTCTCTGACGTTGCTTGTAATGTGGGAAACACATGACCTTCATATGCAGTGTTATGAAATGCGTTTGAACCAATAATTTGAGATATGTGTATGACTGCAAGTTGGGGTTGTTTCAAACCCTTTACTTCCGTCTTTTAATCTACAGCAATAATATGTACAATTTACTACGATGGCTGTACGTATAGCACACGCTAAGTAGAGTTGATAAAAAAATAACAAATATTGTATTATGTCAACAAAAATAATTACATTAATTACTGGCCAAACCACAGTATGAATGATTCGATCAATTCCAG
>JAECUM010026557.1:7500-24252 GCA_016617855.1 Megalonaias nervosa
GGGGGTTGGGTGGCTTCACTATCCCATTCCTCAGTTTGAGGGATAGTGAATACTTATTCCCTCCTTCTTCTTCTATTCCCGATCCGCGGATGATGTGGCACCCGCGGTTGTTCTCGTAGGCGCTGCGGCTCCCACTCTTGCCGCTGCCTCTCCAACTCTTCTTCCCAGTTTTCAATCTGGGGGACAGCGGCTCTCGGTGCTGGTGAAGGTTGTGGCTGGCGTTGTGGTGGTGATGGTGTCCTCACTGTAGGCTTCTCCTCACACGTTTTCTTTAGGATCAGGTGAGGTAGTATTTGCTTTTTCTTTTCTTCCTCCTGTTCTTTCTTTTTCTTCTCCTCCTCCTCTTCTATCCTTGCTCCTTCGGCAATAGCCTCCATAGCCAGTTTGTCCCAGGAGGCGACGGGCATACTCCAGGTTCATCTGGAGCTCTAACAGTTTTGCGATTCTGCTCATTTTGTTGAAGTTGATACGTCAACGATGGGCAGCCAGACTGATTTGATCTGATCTCGACGAGTTTATATCCGCACAGCGGGCTAATTATTTAATCGCGAAGGAAGGAAAAAGAGCCACATCCCGCAGCGCATTTATGCACACAAAGTGTGCTGATTAATTTGTCAGTTTCCGGAGCGTTCATGCCCCCCCCCCCACTGGACATACGATGGACGGGCGTAGAAACACACATGTCCATCATCTTAGTATGTATCAAGTAGAAGACGCTTATTTGGGATAACCACCAATTCTTAGCGCCACCCCCGGTTCCGTGCTTACACGCTCATCGGGGCACCTGTTAATTTAGACGAGTGGAAATAAGTTCCACATTTCGTCATGTAAATGTCCGAGCGAGGAAGAGGAGGAGAGAGCTCGTCAAGAGGCGACAAGCGCCAACTGAAGTACTGAAACGCCAGGTCGTCCTTCAATCAAATTTAGTCCAGGTATTCTAATGGACAATTTAAAATACCAATACTGTGTAAACCACCTGTGTAATTAACCAAATCCATAAAGTCAAACAAATTTCATTTAATGATTCACACATTGGAATTTAAATTTAGTGTACAAAGTGTACCTCTAATTTCCGAGAAAAACAAATACCAATCAGCTGAGTCTGAATGACTCATATTTATGTTGTATAACACAGAATAACAATAAGAACATATAATTTTGATGGTGGTGAGTAGAGGATCAAATCAGGTTTATAATAGAGAAATTATCAAAAGAGGTTTGCAATAACCAAAATGAAAACATCATACATTCAGGCAATCTTAGTCATTCGTCGGATCTTTTAACTCCCGAGTCGCTGACTTGGATCTTCTTCCGGACGTAGACAATTTTCATCTATTTTTACCATAAATGCTTTTCCTAAACATAATTAAATTATTAACTGATAATATTTTTTTTTAAAAAAAGATATCGTTAATTAGGAAAAGTACTCGATTAAACGTTTCTTTTTACATCAGATTTGCATTACATGATTAAAAGTAGTTATATTAGCACAAAAAGTATAAATTATTATCAAGTGTAAAGAAGAAATAATTTAATTACTCGAAATAGAAGTATATAACACCGTTACTTCCCCTTAGCTACGATTTCCCACCTATAGAGGACGCCAACCGGAAATGACGTACATTTATCCTACAAGACGAAGCACCTGTTTCTTGTTGTCGAAAAATGAAACTCTATAAACTATGGACAGGGAACATTTAGATTAAAATACTGAAAACTAATTTACTGTTCAGCCTTATATCGATATGCGTACACGACGCACTAGATTGTGTCGCGTTCAAAACTGTTCCATTGTTTCAATTTATTTTCCAGATTTCCGTTAATACAGGGAAAAAAGAATCAATGCTGGTATCCCTATGTGGGCCGACTTGGTGAAAAAAAAAAAAAAAAAAAAAAAGATCGGCACACTTAAAAGAGTCCAAAATCAGTTTCCGGGCTTGGCTTGCTTTGTGATAAAATAACCTTTGTATTTGATATCCTGTCGGTAAGTTTAAGCAATGAGTTTTATTGTTCGCTGCCACTCGTGTTTATTCATCACCCCGGTCTTCTATTTGTTTGCCGTATGTAACCATAATTGAGTGTGTGTGCATGATTTGGATTTTTAACGTAGCTTTAAAAAAATTTCAGTCATGTCGCCGCGATGTCTGCAGTGATGTCTAGCACTGGGGCATCTTGCCGCAGACATATAGCATGATGTCCTATTCACTCACATTGTCCTGACACCAGGACAACCAGTCCTAACACTAACCTCTTAACAAGCTGTTAGTACCATTTTTAAAAGTCTGGTATGACTCGACCGGGGTATATATATATATATATATATATATATATATATATATATATATATATCTTACAGGTTAGAGAATTTTTAATTCGTACTCTACGGAGATCCGAACACAGGTCCGCTGGTAAACGGCACCCATCGCCTTGGCTGTACGCACCAGCCCATATTCCTTCACGACTAAGCACGCGTCACCAAAAAATGATGCGACTGAATCGGTGTTATATGCACTCGTGTGTAGCAGACACAATCGCATGACGACCTGGTAACTAATTCTCATCTATCTACAGTCATTCCGGATTTCTATGAAAGAAATCAAGGTATATAGGATTAATTATAGAGAATTATAAATATACACCAGACGGAACAAAAAGTGCTATCCCTGGATTCTGTGGAAGAATTCTTGATAATAGTATGCAGAATTAATATTTAATACAGATAATACTATCATACAGGGTAGAGAATTTTTAATTCGTACTCTATGGAGATTCGAACCCAGGTCCGCGGATAAACGGCACTCATCGCCTTGCCTGAACGTACCAGCCCATATTCCTTCACAACTAATTCAGTCGCATCATTTTTTTGGTGATGCGTGCTTAGTCATGAAGGAATATGGGCTAGTGCCTGCAGGCAAGGTGATGGGTGCCGTTTACCCGCGGACCTGGGTTCAAATCTCCGTAGAGCACGAATTACCTGTATGATAGTATTATTTGTATTAAATATTAATTCTGCCTACTATTATCGTGAATTCTTCCATAAAATTCTTTCTGTTCTGTCTGGTGTATATTTATAATTCTCTCTCTCTCTCTCTCTCTCTCTCTCTCTCTCTGACTGATTCTACAGACTTGTACAACTATAAATGATCAACGTCCCAGATTAATACCTCATATTTTTTTAAAAAATCTTAAATCCTTTTCAGTTCATATTGGTTATAATAATGCTAAATAAAGAATTTGATCAAAGTCTACACTCTGCACGTTCAAAAAGTGTTATGATTATTTTAAACATTAATCTTTTACATCTGCAGTAACTTTACTGTACTGTAATCCTTTATTTGATATATTTTACTTACGCTCTTTCGGGGCCCCGAGTGGCCGAGTGGTCTAAAGCGCTGATCGTTACGGATCACTGCCATCTCACCTCTGTCTGCGTGAGTTCGAGTCCAGGCTCGGCTAACGTGGGTACGTGAGAAAGCCTGCCAGTAGCTTCTCGTGGGTCGGTGGTTCTTCCCGGGGTTTTCCAGGGTTCTTCCTCCACCTTTAATACTGGCCGCCATGTATAGCCTATCTAGTGCTGAAAAATGGCGTTAAACCCTACAACAACAACAACAACTTACGCTCTTTCTATCCCTCTTATATGCACCATAGAGCTTTCTACGGGATTTAGGAGGATTTAGGACTTTCCCATCCTCCACCCTATTCGATCCCACAGATTCTATCCACTATTTTGGAAAAAGAAAGAACCCTTTTGTCCCGTTTTCACTCTTTTGGTTACATCCATATGCAACACAGTACATATTTGCTGTACAAAAGCGCGATCGTAAGATATATCACATAGACATTTACATGGGGAAATTAAACACTTGAATTGCTAGGTTGAATAGAAGGGATACATGTACGTCATATCCGTTTTTGGCACGCGGAAACTACCGATTGTATACGGAGACCACCGACTAATTTTTCCATTTAAAAAAGCGGATTTTTAAGTCTAATTAAACATTTTTAGGATGTGCATACATAACAAATGCGTTTTTTTTATGACTATAATAATATCACATGTTTGTACAATATAGGTGGCCCGTGCCCTTTAATTCTTACATGACAATTATTCATGTACGATATAAATATAACGAATGCGAATACATAACGAAAGCTCTATTTTAATTTTTAAAAAAATATAATAGTCATACTAGTAATTTAGATTTAATTTATGAACATACCCAGCTTTGTAAGAGCAGAAAAGTTTTGTTATTCTGTCCTCTAATAACGAAATGTCTGCTTGCATTTCGTTCTTCTTCATTGACCGCCATCAACATGCTCCAACTTACACTTGATTTTTAATATCTAAATACCTAATTTCATGAATATATCCTTGTATATAGTAGTTCAGGTCATCTTTTAAAACACGTTCTGAAAAATTATTGTAATCAGGTAGAAAAGTTGTCAGGTGTATTTTCCAATGAATCTGCAATTTTGACGATAGCTTCTAAGCCAGAGCAACAGTAAGTTCTAAGTGGGCGAAGCTTACGTCGAAGATCGGAACACTGAAGGATGGAATGAAGAACAATGAGAATACTTTAAAATACGATGTGTGATCTGGAGATTCTGGTTTATACTTCATCAAGATTTTTGTGAAATAATAGCGATTCCCCGAGAAAGAAAAACAAATTGCCGAAAGTGTTACAAGTTAGGAGGAAAAATATTCACCACATTTGTCTTTTGTGTGAACTGTACTCTGTTATTAGCAGCACCGCTAATTTTGTAACTTGGAGGAAAGTGTTGGTATTGACGTGCGTGACTGAGTCAAAGCATTAAGTCATTTAGTCAAACATAATAAATTTTAAACAGTGATACATTTTACGCAGTTTAAGTATATTGACAATGCTGGTATCTGATCATCACGCATTTTAACAGCATCAGCAACTTCAAACAGGGCCTTTTCTTTGTCGGAGTGGGAAACTCCCGCTTCCCACTACAGCCCTTCAATTTTCCAAACAGAACGTTCTGACTTTGCAGAACATTCTGTACAAGTAAACTTTTCTCCTTTTCACACCAATTCCCGTACCTTTTTATACTTCGTTTGAGCTCCATACTTGCTGACATCTACCTACAAAATAAAAACTCAACCAGACGACAACAATACTAACAACTAGCCGGGCTTCGCACGTGAATCCATTATCATCTGCTCAACTTCCAAAGCAGACGATCTTCTGGTTTGTTTGCTTATGATTGTAATAATTGATCTCAAACTTTGTCCTTAGTTGAGGATCGAGTAGCTACGCACAAGCTTTCTTGTAATTTGCGTTGAATTTGGAGATCAGCAATTTCTCGTCAACAAAAGGGAATTTGCAAACATGACAAAAATACAATCCGCTATATTAATAGAGGTGGCACTCTACAGTTTCGCATTTTGTATTTTAGATTTTTAAAGAAAAAGAATTTTCCGGTTTTCCTTACTGTTTATACTAGCTATTTAAAAAAGACCTTGTAAATCTTAGGTACTGTTCAGAAAACTTATAATTCCCTTTATTTTGGTGTATGACTGATATGTGTACTATGGGTTGTAGAGTATCTTGGCCTTACTTCAGATGTGCATCTTTCCAAAAAAAATACTGCTAGCTCCGCTTGGTCTTTTTTCACTTCCTGGACTTCAGAGGTAATTGTGAAACAATAAGAGCCGATAACACACACACACACACACACACACACACACACACACACACACATGAGTACATAACCAGCATTACGGCGACATATGTCAGAGAGCAGCATTAGGGTGACAGAATGACATCATGTTGTGTTATGAAACTGTAGCACATATTTGTATATGAATTCATCAAAATATAAATTATAATTTTTATTATCAAGCTTCAATATTCATGTTTAAAACAATAAAATTTATTTTTGAACATAAACATACATTTGTGACATAGCCCTGTGTTATCTACGCTCATTACTTCCTCCGGTACGCAGGTTCCCTGTTCCCCATCTGAGAGGCTTGGTGTACCTATCTAAAGAGATTGTTAATGTGTGTGTATGTATGTGTGTATATGTGTGTGTATGTATATATATATATATATATATATATATATATATATATATATATATATATATATATAATGTGTCATGCCTCGTGACGTAAAGGATTGTAATCGATGTATGGTTTTCGCTCGCTATTTTTTGCTCAAATATCTGATTGACATTTTAGTATCAAATGCTGGTCTTTTTCTTCTTTCAATTGCAAGTGCTTTTTGAGAATGAATTATACATTTCCTTTTTCTTAATATAAGAGTACTTTCAGCTTCTAGTACAGAGTAATAAACCACCTAAAACTGTTATAGGACGA
Source organism: Megalonaias nervosa (assembly GCA_016617855.1). Classification (NCBI taxonomy): domain Eukaryota; kingdom Metazoa; phylum Mollusca; class Bivalvia; order Unionida; family Unionidae; genus Megalonaias; species Megalonaias nervosa. The sequence goes on from JAECUM010026557.1 coordinate 13,847, forward strand.
GTAAACATTACGAGTACGCAGCATCGTTTTGAAAATGACCGTCTTTACTTGAATCGCAAAGTGTCGATGATTTGTAGACGTCTGTCAGCTATAAATAACATTGTAAAAAGTTTAGTATGCTCTTACTTTAAAATTTGTGAGTGCTTGAGTCGGCATGAAATAATAATTTTACTGCTATACAACTGGACTGTGTTCAAATAATTTGGACCTCTAACAGAGTAGTATATTGCTTTGAACTTGATTTAATGTGCATTTGAGTCGAATGGTCCATGTAATTTATTTGCATATAAAAATCTTTACATTAGTTTAGTCTCGTACGATGGAATACAAATATCGGACAAAGTTTGCACAGTCTTGAGAGACCGTAAATTTTTCAGCTCAGATATGTCGCCGGAGAAACATGCGTATAACATTCCAGTTATAGATACGCCAAAGTCCTTATCCTTCCTCTCTGATAATGTTACACACACACACACACACACACACACACACACACACACACACACACATATATATATATATATATATATGTATATATATATATATGTATATATATATATATATATATATATATATATATATATAATCATAGAGAGGAGTGAGAGAGATTATTTCAGCGTTAAAAAGTAGCATGACAATGCATCCTTTACATACAAATCAAGTAAATAATATTTATCACCGGTCCTTTGGTCCTCCACTTTACAGCTTTAGTAGGTACATTTTATAATTTGATCTGGATCTAATTGAAAAATACCATATTTCTGTAAAACCTTATATACATGGTACCACTCAAAATAAAACATAACACAATTTTCGTAAATATTTTGAATGTTTCTCATTGTTCACTGATCAAGGTTGTCACATTATTTGTCATGTAAAATAAAATGTTTATGACTCTTGCTAAGTTAAATTCTCGAATATTTCGCTTTCTTTCTTTTCTTTTCTTTCTTTCTTTCTTTACATTTCTCTTTTTTCGTAATTCCGTTTAGTCGGTAAGTATTACTTTCTCTACATTTTACTTAATTCATTTATTCTCTCTTGTTTCTTTCTAGCTTACTTATTTATATTCTTTACAAGCAATGCAGAAAACAATAGCACACCTCTTTGAAAGATTTGATCACAACTTAGATATTTGTTCTTCAAAATTTTAATCTTTGTGGTTCTACTATTAATTTATCATGCACTCTTAATACATCAAATTTAATTCTACCAGTGGAAACTTTACAAATGTATTCTTTCTCTTATTATTTGTCTGAAAATTTTTGACAAGCATAGGCTTTCTATCCTCGGATGTGTAGGTCTCTGATTACAATACTGATGGAGAAACATGCCTATATTAGCATTCGTGTATAATCCATTGACATGGCAATAATTTCAGAACAAGCAGCGTGCTTAGACTGAGTTGACTAAACTACCTTTGTCATAGGACTAGACAAGTATGGTCTTCGTCAATCGAGACGACGAGGACCACTTTTGTCATCCAAAGTTTGAGGGGTGCGCAGGTAGCTTAAGAGGTCGATGTGCGCCCTGAATGTTCTTTGGCAGTGTGGAGAAAAGATGGCAACAACGCAGATCGTGGGGTCGTTGGTTAGGGCTTTCCACGTCTGCCTCCATTGTTCTGCTGCGGCTGTCCTGTTGGCCTCGCAAGCTTCAGCGCCTTTTCCGATGGAGGAGCGCTACAATCCCTTTTCCTGAGCAGTCGGCTCCCACGTGTCAGTGCTTATGCCTAAATCCTTTAATGACTTCTTCAAGGTGTCCTTGTAGAGTTTCCTTTGGGCTGCTTTGGAGTGTTTTCCTTGTTCTAGCTCGCCATACAAAATGTCTTCTCGGAAGCTGGTGGTCTGACATGTGGCCTATGTGCTCTGCTCATCGCAGCTATTACTCCATGATGACGGTGTGGATGCCGGGTAGGCCTGCTTCGGCAAGGACCCTAGCATTCGGGATCCAGTCTTGCCACTTCATGTTGAAGAATGCTCTGAGGCAAGTTGTGTGCACGTGGTTTAGCTTCTATGTGTGGCGCTGGTAAACTGTCCAGGTTTTGCAAGCGTATAGTAGCGTTGGGATTACTATCGTTCTGTATACCTTCAGCTTTGTCTGTAGTCTAGTGCCTCTTCTGTTCCACACGTTGCCGAAGGCTGCGCTGGCCTTTGCAATCCTGGCATTAACTTCGTCATTGATGACGACGTTCTGGTACAGAGTGCTGCCAATATAGGTGAACCTACTCACTGCGCTGAGTTTGTGGCCGTTGATTGTGATGTTTGGCTCAACATACGGTTTCCCTGGGGCTGGATGATACATTACTTCAGTTTTATTTGTGCTGATAGTAAGGCCAAAATTTGTGTAAGCATCAGATAACTTCTCAGAGCTTGAGAGCACAGTCATCATCAAATAGTAAGTCTCTGACGATGTCGGTCGTGACCTTAGTTTTTCTTGAAGCCTCCTGAGGTTGAACAGTTTACCATCAGTACGGTATCTGATGATGATTCCCGCGTTACATTAAGTCCTTACATAGTGACAACTGTGGTGTGGCACCACTCAAGGAACACGGAAACTACATTCAGAGGCATCCAACAAGGCTAACATACTGAATCGTCAATACCAGTCAGTCTTCACACAAGAGGATAAGAGTGATCTACCAAGTGATCATTACCCACCAATGCCTGACATCCAAGTTACTGCAGAAGGTGTATACAGCTTGTTGCGGAAAATTAACCCACAGAATGCCACAGGACCAGACATGATTCCAGCAAGGATCCTGAAAAATCTAGCAGAAGAGTGTGCACCATACTTGAGTTATATTTACCAGAAGTGCCTCTCAACAGGTTATGTCCCTGATGTGTGAAAAACAGCAAACGTTACAGCCATCTTCAAAAATGGAGAAAGATTCAAGGCCAGCAAGTATAGACCTGTCTCCCTTACATGTATCTGCTGAAAACTACTTGAACACATCATAGTCAGCAACATGATGCAACATCTAGATCACTTCAACATTCTAACAGAGTGCCAGCATGGTTTCCGTGCCAGACGAAGCTGTGAAACACAGTTCATAGCCCTAGTGGATGAGCTCGCCAAATCCTTAGACAGAGGGAATCGGTATGACCTTGCTATCCTTGACTTCAGTAAGGCTTTCGAAACGTGTCCCCCATGAAAGACTCCTCAGTAAGTTGGACCACTATGGCATCAGTGGTAATACCCAGAAATGGATCAGAGATATCCTGACAGACGGATCGCAGAGAGTTTTAGTAGATGGAGCAACATCAGACCAAGCACCGGTTGTTAGTGGGGTACCTAAAGGGAGTGTTTTGGGTCCCAGCCTCTTCCTGGTGTTCATCAATGATCTACCTTTCTTGTCAAAAATCCAGCACAAGACTTTTTGAAGATGAGTGTATAGTCTACCTGGAAATAAATGCCTCCAAGGACTGTGAGATCTTTCAAGAAGACCTGAACCAACTGGCCCTCTGGGAAAGAACTTGGGGTATGTTTTTCCACCCAGAAAAATGCAGCATCCTAAGAGTTTACAGGAAGAAATCACCAATCTTGTCCAAATGTACCCTAAAGGGTCACAAGTTAGCCAATGAGCAGGCAACACAATATCTCGGGATTGAATTGTCCAGAGACCTCTCTTGGAAAAGGCTCATAGACAAGAGAGTGAAAAAAAGGGAACAGTAACCTTGGTTTCCTGCGCCGCAACCTCCAAATCAACATTGAAGATGTAAAAAGTTCAGCATATTTCACTCTGGTTCGACCAGATCTTGAGTACTGCTCCACTGTGTGGAACTCACATAATAAAGATCTAATAATTAAGCTAGATATGGTTCAGAGGAGAGCTGCTAGATTCACCACAAAATAAATATCTTAACACTAGCAGTGTCAGTGCAGTGTTGAACCATCTCCAGTGGGAATCACTCGAATCCAGGCGAACCAAGGCCCAGCTGACCATGTTGTACAAGATTGCGAACAATCTAGTGGACATAACAGCGGACAAATACCTGACCCTGGCATATGGCCAACCTAGGGCAAACCTCAGGAAAAAGTTCCAATTAAAGTCAGCATCGACAAATTGTTTCGAGTTCAGCTTCTTCCCATGTACAATAGGGACTTGGAACAAATTACCATCAATAATTGCAGAAGCTTCTGACTTTGTATCTCACAAGCAGGAGCTTTCCAAAATCACATTCTAATAAACTAATCCGCTACAAGTAAGACCTAGTAATTCTCAGGGTTATGCCGGTTGAGGTTGCTTATCTCATCGTCGCTACGGTAGCCGGATTGGCCTGAGTATGAAGGGGCGAAAACGTACACTGACACTCTTTGACTTATTTCTGCCTTTCCTATCATTACTCTTTTGACTGTCCTATCACTTCCGTCTTTACTTTATCTTTGACCACGCACCACCCGCTGCTTAATAGTCACGTGTGATTACGTCAAGCATTTATAGATATAGATAGTGATGTGGTTCCAAAGCGTGCTGCTGGAGTGACTATGACTCAGTTTTTTCTTCTTCTTTCATTGTTTTAGACCTAGCTTTTATGCCTAATCTTCTTTTTTCGGCTTCTTTAAGTTTATGATTCATTTCTTCCTGTTTTTCTTCCCTTTGCTGTTTTACAACTGCAGCATGTTCCTTTAATGCTTGGTTAAAGATTTCAAAATTATTAATATCTTCCTCAGATTTGATCTGCTGAGTATTAGTAGCGACGCGATATACATCTTTAACTTAATCGGTACCTTGTAATGTTTTAATATATTTGGGTTTTACATAATGATCTCTACCACCATATCCAAACGCAGCAATATCAAATATTTGGTCTTTGTCCCTGATAGCGGCAATACCTTCCTCAGTAAATTTATCTATTATGTTAGTCCTAACTTTTGGTGGTGGTTGAGGAAAGGCTGCTGAGGTGGTTGAACTGGTGGTGCTGGTTGAAGCGGTTGATGGGCTGGTGGAGCGGGTTGAAGATGACCAGAAATATCCACTGGTAATGTTTCAAGAGCTTTTTGTTGTCTCAGTTGCTGTAACAATTGTTTTGGTTGGTTCGACAATTGGTTTCAATAACTGTTCTATACCTTCTGTAAATTCCACTTGAGCTTCCGGATGTTGTTTTAACTCCTGTTTGACAGAATCACGTACTGGAAGGTATTTCTTAATTGCCTCTAGTCGTTGTGGAGCTTATATAGCCGTACGAGATTCCATAGTAAGTGCAGAATCACTCATGATTATCGTTGCAACTACTATTTAATTACTCATCACCGGTCAGTGGATATACAAGATTTCAGTATGTATTGTAATGTACCGTATATTTTAACCTACTAACCAACGCTGCAACCCTGAGCGAGGAAATGCTTCACATTCCGCTAACATGGAAATTCCCAGCGACATGTTGAGTTGAATGATCTACTACGCTGCTAAAAATAACGTGTTTTATGCATACACGTCTACATTGAAACATACACCTGTCCACACGCAGTTTGTTTTACAACACTTTTAAAATCCATCAGTTAGTTCAATAACAGCACAGCTGTAATTTTTTTATTTAATGCCCTATCAGCTGAGCAGGCCCATTGATAATATTATAAATGATTATAGTATTTTTTGCACCCCACATACAGCACTAACAAGCCTACGTTTAAACTGACTGACTACCAGTTATACTTGCCATGTTGAGCAGACACATACACATGACACAACAGGTGTGCTTTGTGTTTTACATCCTTGGATATTGATAGTACAACACGGTGAAAAATTATAAATTCTCTATCTGTCTGTTTAGTCTTACCCTGATAGCACAACACTGTGAGGAATTATAAATTTTGTCAGCCTGTCAATTTAGTATTACATTATATTGTACAATACTGTGAGAAATTATAAATTCACAGTCTGTCTCTTTAGTCTTACGTAAGTGTGTGGATATTGAAACACTGTGAAAAATTGTAAATTCTCTATTTGTCTGACTAAATGGTTAATGTTATTGATTTGTTGTAAACAACACCACTGGTATCCTTTCTATATTTATTCCAAACAATATATTCTTCAGTGATGTGATAGTGAACAGGTTAAGTCGGCGGTCGCTCTCCGTTCCATGGTCGCCTTGTGAAACTTCGTTCGGGTTCGAATCTACGCGACGGACAATATTTGTCAGTGTTTGTGCAAAAACATTATTATAACTGGGGGGACAGCTGCAATCGGCTGAGATGTTGAAATAGGAATCAACGGGTAATTGTAACGAATATAACTTGACCCAGCTGAACTTACCTGCCCCCATTCAACCCATTAAGGGTGGTCGTTTTGCATCCATGGGTTCACCTTAGAGCGTGTGCCTGATTACAAATTAACAATTATAACAATAAATAAATATTAATAAATAATTACCGGTGAAATAGTATATGAAACATTCAGCTGGTTGTGGTCATCTTTTTTTGTTAATTAATTAAATATTTTTTTTTTTTTTATTTTACCATGAGACCACATCTGGGCCTTAATTCTTGTCATGCTTCAGTGAAATAGTTGGCCTGTGTTGATTTCAAAACACAATCAGGCTTACATACATGGCCTGGATCGGCTTTTGGTAATTAAGAAGTCAATATTTTCTTTAAGGCGCCGATGCCATTAAGGGACCTTTAAAAACACATAAGCGGGATCGTATTAACCGTCGTGGAATTTCTTTAGCTAAATGATATCACCAAGGATTGATTATGGGGTTGATACAAGGCTCTGATCGGCATTTCTGATACAGGTAGGAGCCCCTCCACACCCCATTTCGTAGAAGGCTCGATTTTCAAAATGATTGAACTAGTGCTTCCCCCCCCCCTAAAAAAAGGTCTGTTCACCCTGCCCCCCTGCTGCTACACATGTAGTTAAAACTGAACAAGTGTGTATATTCAGCCTTGTGACTTGGACATTGCATGATGTGTAAATTCAGAATTTGCTCATTTTTTAAAATTTTTTTTTTTAAAAAAAATGTGACTATCAACTGGAATTTAACTTTCTAAACCTAAGGGTTCATAAGTTGATTCTTATTTCTTTGAATAAAGTAAAAGTATAAATATATTGCAAAATAAGGCAATCAACTTTCTCTTAATGTACAGAATAGACAAGACAGTTTTCTTTCATTTTTTATGGACATTAGGATCACTTGATTCTTGAAATAGTATCTGATTGTAAATCACGCATGACATTTCAGTCTTTCCGTGAATGGTCATCATCCATCGACTATTCTAATTTCAATCGGTAAAACTTCCATTGTTATTAACTGGATCATTTTGAGCTACATGTATAACGTGCAAGGCGCCAAATCATTCATGTGATTGAAATGCACCTTTCGCAAGCTGAAATGCACATCTTCTGGTGCTAACATTTTACAACAGTGTTTACAATGGTAACTGCTTTGATTTCTGCGGAACATCCACTAAAGCCAAGTCTTTATTAGGGAGAGACTGTTTAAGTTTCTTAAAAGGGGAGGGGGAGGAATGCTAGAAAACTATTGTTTTATTCTGATTTGTGGAAAAAGGACACTATGCCATTCCTTTCTTTACTTGAAACAACTTATCGTGTGATGAATGAAATAAAACAAAAAATACCACAGTCAGAAATAATAATTTAGCTCCTTACAATTAAATGGCCAGTCTCATACAGTACATGTGCATTCAAAATTTAACTAGTTGGTAGTTGTTTACATATATAGTCAATCTCGTAACAGGGCCATTGCTGCTTAAGGACTAAACATGTGGTTTAGATTTAAATGTAAATTATTTTTTTTTAAAAATATTTTTTGTTGTTTGTGTTTTTGAACAAGCTGTTGCTATCTGGAATTTAATTTTGCATACCTCAGAGTAGTACTTTTCATATTTAAACAGTAGGATAAATTTACACTGCTCAAGAGAAGCTCAACAAGGTGGGCCTCTCGTCAAGTCAGCGTGTAGGTTTCCTAAATGTACAAAATACACAAGACTTTTCAAATTAATTTCTATAGTCCATATATATGATCAAAATAAAGATCACTGATTGGTGAAATAATACTTGATTGTTAATCCCTCATGACGAGTCGATCTTTCCATGGGTGTTCTTCATTGATTGGCTGTTCAAATGTCGATCAATAAAACTTACCAGCTGTTACACAGCGGAGACGCCATCGGCATGCCAGCCAAAGCCCTGTGGCGATTTGTTTGTATCTTATTGCTCCATCGCAGAGCGAAAAATGGAGGGATTAAGCCCTCCACAGCGTTGTGTGGGGTTCCGAAAATAAATGTGTGCTGTACTGCACATAATTAGTCAGGACAGAACACTGCAACTAACAATAGTTCACTGTCAATTTGAGTGCCACAATAACAGTCTTATTAGCACAATGCAACTTACATTGGATTGCTGACAACTGGTATTGCTGCCTGGTTGTGGATGTTACATAATTATGGTCAGGTTAAAAAATATGACAACTAGCCCGTATGAGCAATATTCATTATCACCACTGTTTGCGGGGGCCCCGAGTGGCCTAGTGGTCTAAAGCGCTCTCCGTTACGGATCACTGCCATCTCACCTCTGTCTGCGTGGGTTCGAGTCTCGGATTCGGCTAATGTGGATATGTGAGAAAGCTTGCCAGTAGCTTCTCTTGGGTCGGTGGTTCTTTCCGGGGTTTTCCCGGTTTCTTCCTCCACCATTAATACTGGCCGCCATGTATAGCCTATCGTGTGCTGAAAAATGGCGTTAAACCCCACAACAACAACAACAACAACAACCACTGTTTGCAGATGATTACTTAAAATAACCTACCGGTAGCATAAAGTTGCAAAGCTTTTCAAGAGATCTGCTTTTCCCAAAAGTATATGGAAAAGCAATGTATAGTGTGTAGCCAAGTATTTTTTCCTTAGCTGTATTACTGTTCATGGAGATAAAGGATTATTTTCAATGATCTTTCTTTGATTTTACATACATCCATTTGATTGGCCATATTGTTATGAATATTTAATTTAATTATTTGTTTTTAGTTTTAAATTTTTTAATTCCATTACATGCTATTGTAATGTAACATTGAGTTCAGTTCTGTTTGACCTGACTGATATTTTTTTTATTTTTTGTTTCATTGACGTAAACAAATAATAAGAGAAACATTGTATATAATTTCTGACCTTGTTTCGAAATCAGTGACGGTTTTGGTAAACAACTTTTTTATTATTTTTTTTATATCTTTCTCAGAGTAAGAATCATTGAGCTAAGTCAAGGTCATACCTGGACTATGTGACCTGTAGCGTAGTACAAACTTCTATTTTTTCCAGAAGAATGAACTTTTGACCCTCATCCGGGAATATGTTTTGTGTCTTAATTAGCGTATAACTGTTGTTTTTGATAGAAGTTTGTTAATTGGGCTCGAAACAATTGATACATTAAGTTGTTATTAAGTTATGGAAAGAAAGTGTTTGTATCATATCCTTGTTATGAAAAGTTTGTTGTTATCATATCATAACCTTCTTCTCATTCCCTGCTATGAGAAGGAAATACTCGTAACTTTAAGAGATGTCTTTGCCCATGATTAGAGAGAGAGAGAGAGAGAGAGAGAGAGAGAGAGAGAGAGAGAGAGAGAGAGAGAGAGAACGAGAGAGAAGAAAGTTCGGGCTCTCTTAAAGGTGAAGGTGTCACGCATAATGGTGTAGATACGGCTACATCTGGGGAATTTGGCGATGCAAGAGGTAGAGGGAATCGACTGTAAGAAAGATAGACGAAGCTTTTTGACTCTTGGACGAACGGACTTTATTTAAATCATTGATATATGATACTACATTCTAGGGGATACACCTTATAAAGCCTTTATATTTAAAATACATGAAATACATATTAAATTATACTTTCTTTCGAACTTACCAACTTCATTCATTTGTGTAATTTCTGTGTTTTAGAATATAATACTGATAATTAAATATCGATTGAATTCATGATAACCAAAGGGTATAAAATTCAATAGTTGCGATTAATGCAACAATAGTTTTGAAGAAATGTATTTTACTAAATTTAAAATAGGTTACTAAATATTATTCTTTATTACTTAAAGAATATTGTATTTCCAAATTAAATCTAAGCATGAAGTTGTTATCGAATTCGTCTTTTCACCATAATAATTACCACAAATACAAATGAATATAAATTCTTTAAAACAATTAAACATTCCATTACATTATAATATAAAATAAAAAGAACTCACAGAATGTTGCAAAACTATGAAGTTTATCGTAGAAATCTCTAACATTAAAAGTACTTATTCTTTAAAGAAATTTACGAACACAAACGATTCTTACCTGTAAGAAAGATAGACGAAGCCTTCTGATTCTTGGACGAACGGACTGATTTAACACAGGCTGCGCTCCGCTATTTATACTGATTTGAGCATGTTCCTGGCCAAATTTGGTAAAGTGTTTGGGCCTGT